>NJDD01037679.1:128897-163155 GCA_002245505.1 Calephelis nemesis
ACTGACGCTACTACTGCATAGCCTTGGGGTAGCTATTGTAATAACAAGCTATGTAATGTCTATGAACTTAAGAGCCACGGCTAAATAATACGAGTACCTAGTATAGACGCCGCATTCGTCACTGCAGCACTGCGAAAACCGCTTAGGTGCCTCGTCGATGCGCAAGTTTGTGTAGGTGTGTTGTTTCGAACGTTTCTAGGTAGTTTCTATACTGCTTTGTATTTGTACCGAGTTATAATCGTCATTTTGTCCACACCGTCAGTCACAGTAGCAGTAGGTGATAGAGAGCTGTGTAGCATTCGCCCGGTTGGGGTACAGTTTTTGCAATTCAAGAAGACGAGCGGGCTTTACTTTTTTAAACGTAAATATAACCTACTAAATTTCGTATTCTTTATAATTATTTATCTTAAGTTATATACAAACTTATTTTTTTATACCAACCATATTGATTTCTTTATTACGCACACTTTCTCTCAATATGCATATAAGCGTTTACCATAAGTAAAGCCCGCTCGCCATCGTGAGTTGCAATTATTACTGTACCATCTTCTTACCTGCCGCCATAGCGTCACGTGTGCTATAACAGCTATTGTATGTATAGATTATAAAAATAGTATCTTATAGTATAAAAAAATAATGGAATCCCACCAAGTGTCGAGAACGAATAACATTAATTCTAGCTTAAAAATAAGCACGTTAACTTTAAAAATACTTGGAAACATTATATTCCTTAACGCTCGTAAATTAGAAGCACTGAATCGGAAACCGCAGGAAGCTTAACAGACTTGTTCTTATTCTGACTTAGCGGACTTAAAACCAGATAAAGTTGAATAGCGTGCTTGGTGTTGCTATATCACTTACCGTTTTTACTAGAATTTTTAATGCTTGATCCATACTTATTCACGTGTTCTTACAGGTTATCTACTATAACAGGTATATTATTATGTATTCTTTGCCAGCTTTCAGAACTGGTGTCAGAGTTTACAAAAAAATGAAATGTTTGGAGATTGTTTTTTTTCATAATTTTCCTTAGGTAGTAGACTAACTTCAGCTCGCCCGGATTGGCAATAACTTTTGCAGTAGGTACCAATGATGCTATGACGCCGGCCGTCGTAGTCTGTGCTCACCTTTGTTATGTTGCGTAATGGAGGTAAGGGTTGCTAGTATACTTGCACTCGTGGTTTAAGATCCTTCCCATGTGATTAAGACGCTTCTGTATTGTTTATTTTTCAATGTCATATCTAAGCACTTAATGTCTTGAAGATACAAGAAGGTTCCTCCACACGTACCTAAAGTAAGAAAACCCAACTTCAGACTCCATTACAGTACTTTAAAAATTTTGTATGTGGTCAGATATTTCGTTTGCTTACTGTACATTCATACATACATACATACGTATAGTATCTAGCGTGCAGGCGGGTAATTATGCCATAAGTTTAGGGTAACGGCGGTTTTACTAAATATCTCAGAAAATGACATGGCGGGAAAGGGGGTAGTCATTAATTTCTTTTATAGTACCTAATATGTTATTGAATACCTAATATCACAATGAACCAGTCAGCTTATTTATTAAAAAAATGTATTTATTATGTGTGCTTAATGATAAAATATTAATATTTATTATGATGCTGATATCCAGTGACATGTTTACTTTATTAATGTTTTTTTCCTTTTTCTACAATTCAACCCGACTATTTATGATGACGAACTTCGTACCACTTAAGGTTAAAAGTTTGTATATATTTAAGTATTTTTACCCGGTTTTTCTTCTTATAAGAACCTTTTCTAACAATAACTAACACAAAAAAATAATTAGCAAAATTGATACATCCGTTCATGCGTGATAAGATGATCACGCGAAATGGGAATTTATTTGTATATATACAGAGTAGAAGTAAATACATATCGCTAATTAAGAATGTCAGGAAGCCATAAGAAATAGCGATCTATTGCATTACGCATCTAATACTACATTGTCGTATCTATAACTAGCTGTTGTCCACGACTATACAATGTATATGTCATAATAATTAAGTAATTAACAAACATTGACACAAAATGTCGCATTTTTATAATATAAAGCCGCTTCCAGACGGTTGTAAACATGCTTTCTAACAAGAATGAACTTGGAACAAACTTTGTTTCCATCTGCCGATTATTATTAAATTCTGATTAATTCTCCGGCAATTTTTGCGACCAGTATTTACAACCGTCTAAATACCGTCTGAATGTGTGATGACGAACGATAGCTGTT
This sequence comes from Calephelis nemesis, assembly GCA_002245505.1. NCBI lineage: Eukaryota > Metazoa > Arthropoda > Insecta > Lepidoptera > Riodinidae > Calephelis > Calephelis nemesis. The sequence continues at coordinate 131,152 of NJDD01037679.1, forward strand.
AAACAAAACTGTCAAACGCTCAAAATTTAAATGGTTACTGTAATTTTCCAAATTTTTTATACAAATGAAGAAGTCATACCTAATGTTATAGACATCATTGACGTGATTTGTTAGAATATGTTGAAAACTTGAGGTTAAATAATCTTGAAGACCCTAAATTAAGGCCAGGGATTTCTCGCATACGTTGTACTCGTATCTCTTGTCTATACTTCTATACTAATAAAGGGTTTCCTCTTTATACTTTTTTATTTATTGTTTGTTTGTTTAAATGAATAGCCTCCTAAACTACTGGACCGATTTCAAAAATTCTTTCACTTTAAGAATGCTACATTATCCCAGACTGACAAAGGTTTTGTTTCATCAAAATTGATGGAGTAGAAGCCAAGTTAGGCAGGTGAAGCTGTGTGAAACTGCGAATAAGCATAGAGAGATTTATATATAAATTGTTTGTTAACGAACCCCTATAACACAACAGTACACAAATATAGAACTTATTCAATCACAACAAATCTTTTCTTGTTACGTATCGATACCTTAATGATAATAACGACTCGTTACGGGAACGATTGTTGCGATAACAACAGCCATTCCCCCGTCGCAGAATATTCACTGGCGAGATACAATTATTAGTAAAGTGGACTTTGTCGGTACTTCGCAAACATTACATCGCTAGATTATGTTGGAGCGTTGGGAGAGAGTTTACTGGAAGTTATGAAGGAGAGAACTTATAGAGAATTCCGCAACTAAATGGCAAAGACGGAAATAGCACTTTGTTATTTCTATTCTGTTAGAGTTAACAGAATTTATATATTTATACGTGATGACAAATCTTTGGACCCTGTTTTATGAAAATTGCGCGGACGCAGCATATTTGGCACACTTATAGGTTATGACTTATGTGTAGGAGAAATACAATATTATTATTGTATTTTTCAATAATAATGCTTATAAAGTACTTTGAATCAATAAATAAAACATTACCCATGTACTACCATGCATTTGACACACACAAACAAATATATAGATGATAACGTTAAAAGATCACAGATGGCGCACTAAAAAGTTTGGAAACAAAATAATTGGTCTTGAGAAATGAAGATGGCGTTCTTATCAACAAGATATTAAAATGTATTATGGTCGAATTTCGACCAACGGGACGACCACTACTAGAAATTATTGTAAGCGTTGCTTCACATTAACCATTACTGTATCGCGTGATCGAGAGTAATATTCCTCTTCCTCATACCAATCTACATAATATATAATGTAAGAATGTAATGTATTTTTGTAAATTAAATTTAATAGAAAGAGTCAAGCCCTGTGAGTTTCTTTCGCCAGATCTTCTCAGTGATTGACCTCGTTCCGATCCGGTGGTAGTTTTTAGATTTATATAGACGTGTCACAAGAACCTTTGTATGGCGTGTGTAAAATATATTTATTCTTTTTCTGATCGCCTCTAGCGGTCCGGCGTCGGACTTGACTTCTCGAGATCCTGGGTTCGATCCCCAGGTCGGAAAGCAAAAAAATGGAAAATATATTTTTTTTATTTAATAATAAAAATTACGTTGCTCGAGATTTGATATGTATGTCCCTATGTATATTATGGTGGGCTAGTCTTGCAAGCTATCACATTGTGGGACTTAATGTCTTCGGGCGTGATATGGGCGTGAAGATATTTATTATTATATTTAATCTATCATTAAGTTTTCGACTTAATGACTTTTATTAAAAAGTAAATTATGACTTCTCTAAATGCTGTCGTTATTAATTAAAAATAAGTTTGTAAGTAAGTTCATTCATATCTTGGCCAGCTCCACTGTTAGACATATTACATGATTTACGAATAACCACAAATCACAATATGAAAAATATAACACGACAAAGAAAGAAAAACTTATTAAATCACAACAAAAAACTGTCTTTATCAATACCTCTGCTATTAACGTCTCAGTATGGGAACCATTATTATGATAACAGCTATTCTTTTTTCGCAAAGTGTACAGTGGTGAGATAAAATTAGTAGGAAAGTAGACATTCTGCTACGCAATATCTAAACTTATTTTGGACTAGCTTCCACTCACGGTTTTGCCCGAGTACTAATTTATATTTTTTATAAATTGTAGCTTATATGTTATTTTGATGTATAAACAAAGTTCCTGTTAAGTTTCATATAAATTCGATCTATAGTTTGAGCGTGAAAAAGTAACAAACATCCGTCAATTCTTTCAAACTTTCGCATTTATAATGTAGTAACATTACAAAATATATAGTATCAGCTAGGCTGTTACCTGTGGCTTCGCCCGCGTTTTCGCAGAAACCCTTTGTGCGATCGGGATTAAAAATAGCCTATATGTTAATCCAGGTCATAATCTATCTGTGCTCCAAATTTCAGACATCCGTTTAGCCATTTGAGCGTGAAAGAGAAACAAACATACACACATCCTTACAATCTTTCGCATTTATAATATTAGTAGGATTGGTAAGAAGTAGAATGTAGGTACGCCATTTCTTTTTAATAATAAAATTATATAAAAATGAATTCCAATTCGCGTGGTCGTCGCATTACGTTTGAACGGATGGACCAATACAGTTTTTTTTTTGCTGTATTGATTATTGTCAGGCGAAGGATCTTATAAAGAGAAAAACTTAAAACATTGCAGGGAAAGTGGAAAAACTATACTTCAATTTTGTCCAAGCTGTTGATATCAAGCGATACGAATTTAGCCGGATCGGCTAGTTATAAATAGAAACATGCAAACAAAATAAACAAGCCACAGAAGTGTGATTGAAGAAGTGTATTTGAAGTACATTGTTGTGAGGAAATACATTTGTGAAAAAAGTACATGCAGAACAAACGGCTTCATCAATACTACATAGTATGAAATAAAGTCGTTTTCCGCTGTCTGTCCCAATGTATGCTTAAATGTTTAAAACTACGCAACAGATTTCGATGATGATTCAAGAGGAAGGTTTATGTGCAGAATAATATAGAAGTTTGTCCACCTGTACAAATCTGGGACGTGATGTTAGTAGGTATATGAATAAATGTAAGAAAAAAACATACTAGGCCGACCCCAGGTAACGGGACGAGCAATGATGCTCGTATTGTTTCAGTAATTCTTATAGTCTTTCAAAAAAGTTCGCCTACAACTTTATCCATCCATCCATCCATCCATGGACAAGTTACACGAATTGAATCTAACCCCAAAGTAAGCAAATTACTTACATTATGCTTGTGTTATGGGTGTTAGTCAACGATACTATAACATGGAAATACTTAAATAGATACCAGAATAAATTTAATAAACACCCAGACCCGAAAATGCAGACATCTAAATGTTCATCACACAAATGTCTGCCACCGTCGGGAATCGAACCCGAGCTTCGTAGTTGTTCGGTGTAGTTAGGCGTGTACGCTAGCCACTCGACCATCGAGGCGGTCTTATTGATTTGATACTAACAATTGATATAGATTATTGGTTTTGCTGCAAGTCTGCGGGTAATTTAATTACTTAAATGCTTTTCACATTGTTGTCGTGATGAATAATATAATGGTTCATTTCGAATGAGATATATACATGTATTTTCGAATTTTAGGCACGTAGCTTAGAAGTTTGTACGATATATCCGATATTTGTTTCGAAACCACCTTCATTTCTCGATATATCGAGGTTCTGTATTTATGAACGAGTATTATTTTCGAATTTAGTTAATATTTTTCTTTTTCTTTTTATAAGGTAGCGAACAAGCGCACGGCTCTTTGACGGTTAGAGATAACCATGGCCTATAGACACCAGAGATGTTTTAGGTGCGAGTCGCTGTCTTGTGGCCGAGTTGTTAGGCCAATGTGCAAGTCTACCGGCAACCCTACCCGGTACCCGAACCGAAACAAAACACTCGCGAGAGTCGATAAGGCGGTAGATCCTTCCCCCGGACGAGATGCGTGACGGCATTCTATCACCAGTAAAATTGTATATTAAGTTCATGGGTTCAATTTTCAGTTCGGGCACTACAATTTTTTTTAAAGTAGCGATGTGCTTGACATTTATCTCATTATTGCCATTTTATTGTTTGTTTTTGACATGTTATTCATTATTATTCTTTATAATTGTGGGTGGTAGTTTGCAACTCTGCCTATATTTTCGAACAAACAGACGCGAATATACTTTTTATACGGATCACACTTATGTAATTTCGAAACTTTCAAGAATATCCTGAAAAGACAACTGCAACAATCAGCATATAAACAAAGATGTTAGTGATACTTTCAAATATTCCAGGTGATCTTATTTTACTTGGGTTTTTACTGGTAGGTACTATGCCTGCTGTAAAAGCAATGATAATCACCTTTTTAAACAACTGAGCTAGGAAACGCAGTTAAAATTCTGTCCCGACAGATTTCTTGTTATTTATATTTATAAGTATATACAAAAACTATAATCAAATTTAAATATTGTTTTCAGAAACAAAGCACGAGTTAGAGGATCTTATGGCCGATATCAAGAAAACAGCCAACAAAGTAAGAGGAAAATTAAAACGTAAGTTCATTTTTATTATGGAAAATTTTATTATGGAAAAGTAATGAACGGCATTACATAGTTTCTTGTTAACTTTATTTTCGTTTTGAACAAGTTTTTATTGAAAAGTTTAAGAATAAATTAAATTTATAAACTATATTATGTAACGTCGCAATGGGCCAACGAGTTGGTGTTGGATATAAAAACGATGTTGCCCGTTATTGGATATATGCTCTATGAGCCATAGGTTTGCCACCTAAGTATAGCTAGTCAGATGTCACGGTGCTAGTGACTTTAAGGTTATGCTCGCCTTTCGCGAGCTGTCAAGCACAGGAAGGCAGATGGTCCATTCTGCAAAGAAGCCCAGAGCGACACGGAGAGAACTTAACCTCATACCTCTTCGGGGGTTACGGGCGTGAAGATATTTTTTTATTACTAGCTGCCCCTACTTCGAACTTCGTCCCAACATCCGGATAAAAACTATCCTATCTTTTAAGATGGACCAAACTACAGATATATGAGAAATTTTATCGAAATCGGTTCAGTAGTTTTGGAGTTTATTGGCAACATACATCGTGACATCGTGACACATATATATATATATAAGATATAAGATGTACCTAGATTCTGAGTTACTAGACGACTCGCCTGGACCGGTACTACCGTGACATCTAGTCTGCCCATGACATCTAAACACATACGTGTCGTTTTCCAGTTTGAAAGGCAGGTCTATTGGTAGATTAACTACGTATGTAACTTTACTCGTTAAATATCTTTGTTGAATTTGGATGTCCAATATGTGATTAAATTTCTTTGACATATGCCCATTTCGCTTGTTCAATATCTTTGTCCAAGATTGTTAGATTCATTTGAAAAGTTAATGTTTTCAAGAAGTTCTTCTAAGTGAAATAAATGTTTGATCAAATTTCGACATAGCTATTAAATTGAACAAAGTTATTCAATTTATTAAAAAAAATGTAACATAGTATAAGATATTTGATAAGTGGAATACCCAACGCTCGGAAAAGGCTTCAATTCCCAACTTAAGGTTGGCACTACACATTTTTTTAGTTATGCTTATACTAATTTATTACAATTACAACTATTACAATTGGCTTTTATTTATTACAATCACATGATCCGTCTACTTCGTTGTCTTGTAATCTATACCTACATATAATAAATCTGTAGAAGGGTCAATTCTGTACATTGAAAATATTGAAAAATAAATAGCAGGGGGTGTTACTGGATCGATACGAAGCCCAAATATGTGATTTTTTTTTTCTTTTTGTTCTTCTGTATGTTCAGTCATCGCGTGAAAATTAACAGTTCGATTTCGATGAAACTTAGTATAATTATACCTTATTATTCTGGGAATAAAATGGGATATTTTTTATCCTGGAAAAATACGTAGAAAAAAAATAAATCTTAATTTTTCAGTTTTATCACGTGAAAACCGACATCCGCGTGTCGCGGAGTGAGCGTGACGGAGTCGCGGGCGAAAGCTAGTGTTATTTATAAAACTGAAATTAAAAAAAACATGTAGTCGTTGAGCACTATTTCGATCGGGTTTGCTTTCAAACAAAAAAATTCGCATCGAAATCGGTCTGTCCGTTCAAAACCACGCACACAGAGAGAAGTCAAGCTTTCTGGCAAACTTAAAACGAGTAGTAAGTATTAAAATACTATTTGCAATAGTCACATGGAATATTACGTGTCATATGAAACTAGGTTTTACAATTGTTTACTTGCAGGTCACTCTGAATTGTATTTGAATAACAATAAGGTAACGATGGCCGCTATCACTACGGCTACGGTTAATTAACTTTTTGAATAACACTTGTATATTATACGAGTATTATGATGTCTTAGAACTTCTAAACAACGGATGTTAGTATTTCATCGATTCAGTGCCCGTTTGTCGTAACTTTTGTAATTTACGTTTAGGTATATTTGTATTATTCTACAAGGGACCTTTATAATTTTTGCATGCAATTTTTTTTCTATTTCATTCGAAATGAAAAAATAATAAAATTATTTATGGATAGCGTGGTTGGCTACATTTTTTATTAATACATTTACATCTGACTAGGTAGTAGAGTTTCGCAGCGACTCACCCGGATTGATACCAACGCCTTACCTATTCATGCGCCATAACGTCATGACGTGTTTCGGTTCGGAGGGTAAGGTAGCCGTTAAACTTACTTTTGCTCGAGGCCTAATAGCTTTCCTAACTCAGGTTGGCAACGCACAACTACCACCTTTGGTGTCTCTAGGCGGCGTGAATTTCTTACCATCAGGAAATCCGTCTGCTTGTTTGCCTTCCAATATCATAAAAAATATGCTTAATTAAGTTAGAAAATATATTATTTTGTTGGTTATTTTTTCTAATAAAGAAAATAAACATTGTCTTTTTTATAACTACCATTTGTCTCTATTTTTGTTTAATTATGTTAAGAAAGGTTCCAATTCTTGAAATTATACTTCTTTTAAAATAGAATGAAAGTTTGTCTATCCGTCAATTTAGTAGTAGTAGTTAGGAGTTGGGACAAACAGGCACTGATTTGTTAATTTTTGCAAAGTTCATCATCGTAAATCGAAAACGCTTTGGAATTTCAAATTGACGGAACTGCAGATATAGTTATTTTTTTGCAAATATGCCATTTCAACTTTATCAATAAAGAGTATTCCTTTTCCAGAATATTTCGTATTATGCATAATTTAGATATGATTTTTGTATTCTTATGTCAAATAAAAGTGTTATTGTTGTTTCGAAAAACAAATTAAAAAGCCGTGTAACAAAAGTGATAAAATTTTAAAAGTGCTCGAGATAAAGCTAATTTTGATCGAAATTTTAATATATAAAGCTAGACTACCTCACATAGCGTTATATAAACTTAATGGTAGAAAACAAAATATCCGAGTTTCCAATTTGCACTTCCAATTAGCCTAAAGCTTTCCATAACATTAACATTACCGTGAATGGTGATTGTAAAGACTGAAATATAATATTTAATTGTATTTTTATAATAATTTACAGACATAGAGCAAAACATCGAACAAGAGGAACATTCGAACAAATCTTCCGCTGATCTCAGGATAAGAAAAACGCAGCACTCAACGTTGTCCCGCAAGTTCGTCGAGGTGATGACCGAGTACAACCGCACGCAGACGGACTACCGAGATCGGTGCAAAAACAGAATACTCCGGCAGCTCGAGATCACCGGCCGCGCGACTACTGATGATGAATTGGAAGCCATGTTGGAACAGGACAATCCAGCTGTTTTTACTCAAGGGGTTCGTTATATCTTCTTTCATATTGAAATTATAGCAATGCCGGTAGAAAATAAGAATATGCAAAATAATAGGTTGGGATGATGTATTTTATAATAAATACAGATTAATTATTATTAATTATCAATCACAAATAACAAATATATTAAAGTACCTATATAGTCATAGGGTAGACTTAAAACATCATCTTAAATTATGGGTTGAACAAAGGTACCATCATTTAGGACTTTAAAACTACATAGTATAAAACAAAGTCGCTTCCTCTGTCCCTATGTCCCTTTGTATGCTAAAATCTTCAAAACTACGCAACGGATTTAGATATTTTTTTTAATATAAAACGGTTGGAGAGGAAGGATTATAATATGTATACTTTATACCCGTGCGAAGACGCGGCGGGCCGCTAGTTAATTATAGAATATAGTCTACGTATGCTTTTGTATCCTTTTGACTAAAATCTTAAATGACGAAAAATGGTTCACTTAACTTATGGCTTGTAGTTAGCAATAAGTTACGCAAAGCGGACAATTTTTTATTTGTCGTCATCAAATATTTAATTTCTCACTACGGTACTTTTTTTTACTATGATACTCGTATTTGAGGTCCTGCAGAGCCATAGAAAACTGCAGGAAGTGGATGACAGAGAGATATGTTCTTTATTAGATTTTAGCTGCGTGCGAGCCTGCGTTTGCGTGAGTGTGTTTTTCAGTTCTTGTAGTAACATTGTAGCTGATTATATAAAATTGCATTAAACACATTATTGACTGATATATCAGTTAGATCTTTAATTGATGATTTGCTCTTGAATGTAAAAGGAAGACGAGAAAGAAGGGATTGTTTGATATACGTCATATTATTCTCACTCTGAATATTTAAAAAAAACATCTCTCATTATCTTTGAACATTTATAATATGTTTTGTCGTAATTTAGACTCCTGTGTCTTAATTTTATATCACACTGTACTTTCTTATTTAAGACATTTCTATTTAATTTAACTAATTTAATACTATTCATTAAATTTCAGAGAGGTGTCTCTGATCATTAATTAATTAAAACCTTTTTTAGAATTTAACTGTTTTGAAATGATTCAAAGATGTCTCCAAAATTGTACTAGCTGTTTCCAGCAATCACACATAGCGCTTAAACGTTATGTGAGATACGAGTACCTTCCCTTCCTTTACAATTGGAGTATGATATAGAAACAAAAACACTTTCGAGTTCCAGAAATTAGCACGGCTAAAATGTACAATACATATTTCATCATTTATATGAATCTATATACATTTTATACCAAAATTGCTGCCATAAATGCTACTAGCCACTTTGTGAGATGATTCAGTTAGTGAAGGTTACTTACTTTAATATTGGTAATACTGTAACATTGACCAAGTCAATAAGAACACTATGGAATGAATAATTCTTGTAAAAAATATACACAACGTATGCATCTACGGCAGATAATGTTCTTGAGATAAAACAGAAGCTGAAACGTAAATTTTACACAGAAGATATAATAGGTAATAATGAATACACACAAAGTCATTACTAATTAAATAAATGAAAAATAATTACTACATTATAGATAGATAAAGGGATGGGATTGCTGTTGGATGTTGGAATATTGTTATAGTGGCAGCGCAGCAAAATCAGAAACTTCCAAGCATACAGCATATTTTCGATATTCAGAAGATTCAGAATTAAGTTTTCTATATAAGATACTTAAGGAACAGGAATAATCCATACAGTGCAGAAGGAAGTAGCTTCGATAGCTCGATTAAAAGATAAAATATTTAATCAAAGTCCAAGATATAAGCAAGAGCTTAAATTCCAGGCATGATCCAAAGTCTACACAGAATATTCAATTCGCTTTGCACGACTATTGTAAAAAAAGATATGGTTGACTACATCCCCAAGGAGAGTATACCTAAGTGACGAAAAATTATCGTGTCGCTAATGGTGACATTCGAAAGAATTGGAACATTTTAAATGTTTAAACAATTGCAAGTTCAAGATTTAGATTTCTCAACACAACTGCAAGAGCCTCCTAAATGTAACATTAATCCGTGGACGCTGGTGACCACTTTCTATTACATGATCATCCTAGACTTAGATTTTCTAATAAATATCCACTTGATTGAATAATTACTTGGTGGAATTTATAATTCATTTTTTATTATTATTTTTCGTTTTTTTCAACAGTTGTATTTTGTCAGAATTTATTATTATAAAACTAGTTTATTACCAATAATAACATGACAATTATCTTCTATAATCTTGGCTTTATGTACCTAAAACAAAACATTGTCAAGACTTTAAACGTCTTTGTTTTTGGTAGTTAGTTAAATATTGTTGAAAAACGTTGTTAATCAACTGAAGTTTTTGTTTATTTACTAATATAAATATTTTGTCGAGGTCTTAACCTCTAACTGCAAATGAAATTGTATTGAACAAATTTCGAATTTTAGAAACATTGAATATGACACAGACTTTTGAATATAGCCATATAGTCACTTTAATTATTATCAAAACGAGACAAGTGTGATGAAAAAAAAAGTTTTGTTCATTTTATATTATATGCGCCAATTTAAATGTGCAGATCGTAATGGAGACGCAGAAGGCGAAGCAAACTTTAGCAGATATCGAGGCGAGACACGCTGACATCATGAAATTAGAAACGTCGATCCGCGAGCTTCACGACATGTTCATGGACATGGCCATGCTCGTCGAAAGTCAGGTCACACGTTTATCCTATTTAGTAGCAATTTTATTTCAATCTAATTCATTTTAGAGCTAGAAGTATTTTTTGGAAACGTAAAATTTATCAAAACCTTTTTAGTTTCTAGTTTAAGCTTATTTTTAGATTTTTTTTTAAATCGTATAAATTTTTAATTGGTTTTAAATCGAATACGATAATTTGATCTTACATGAATCAGCGCTTTTTACTTAGAAACTAGCTATTTTCATTTTGGAGCTAAATATACTTTCTCCTTTTTTGCAAATATATAAATTCAAAATTTATCGAAATGTCAATTAAAAATAGTAACTCAAGGATACTTTTTAGGATTAAATAAATTCAAAATTGGATTTATTGTTACATTGGCAGTTGCTTTTACCTAATTCCTAGCAATTTTAAATTTAGTTCATTTTAGAGCTAGAAATATTTATGTTTTTTCTTATCTCATTTATAAAACATTTTGATATCATTTGAATAAAGCTTTTGTACATTAGAAAAAAAATCTTGTTCAAATATTTTTATAATATATAAGTATTTTTTCTTCATTTTAAACTTATTTAAAATTGAATTTTTGTAAATGAATATGAAGCCTTCAACATTCTTTTTCTTCAAATCTGTAAATTTAAAAATTATTTAATCATCGTTGAATAAAGCTTCTGTAAGTTTTAACAGAAACGTATTTAAAGTATTTTATGATTATTTGAAGCTTTTAAAATCAAAATTTATTTTATTTTACTTTTAATTTAAAAGAAAAAAATTTAAACATTGTTTAAAAGTTTAGACATATATGAGAAAAAAAAATTCAAACCACATTTGAACTTGAAATCACTTTAAAAGATAATATGGATATATATACAGGGTGAAATGATCGACCGCATTGAGTATAATGTAGAACACGCTGCGGAGTATGTCGAAACAGCCACAAAAGAGACAAAGCAGGCCCTAGCATATCAGAGCAAAGCTCGACGGGTAAGTTCTCTTTACCCAAGTCAGTTCATTAGTTGCTAACGAGTTTTGTTTTTCACGCCCGATTTCCATTTTTCGCAACCCTATTTCCTGTTCATAGTTTATTGTGGACGGTGTATTGAAAGCCTTCATTGGTTCCACGTGTCGGGGGATTTACTCATACCATTTTTACACTACGTTTATTGTCCTTAGCATGTACTACACAAATCCCACATTACATTTACATGGTTTAGTATGATAATCTTATAACGAAAAATAACTTTAAATAAAATATATATAAATATATATTTGCGTTATTTGCCTTTGTCAGGGTTTCCACATGAATGTAATAGAGTATAAAAATAATAATATGAACAAAATAATAGACCCGTCATAACATTTTTTTTTATCAACATAAGGTTGTTTAAATGGTATAAACACGTGGTATGTTTCAAAACGAGTCTATTAGTTTGTAATATGTTGGAAAACACATGTAATAAATTAAGATAATGCATAAATTTATTAATTTTAAATTTGTTTGTCCGATTTTTATGTTAATGTTGACACTTTTTTACACCTATCTCTAACTTCTAATCAGAGATTTTCAGTGTATTCCTGTGATATTAATTGGGGTTTGGACATATGTAAATTAGTGGGCAATCAGTAATGGGTGCTCCTAGTGATCACAAATGAGAGGATAACATCCTGAACTTCGTGATAAACGGCAAAAACCACGTGGAGACATTACGTGCAGAGATGTTAAGTTGAGGAGGAAGCTAATATAAATGTCGAAGCAATAAGAAATAACGAGTTGCAAAGATTGCTTCAATCGACGTGCCATTAGATAAACGAAGATATTAATTATAATTTTAAATACATCTTTAAATTTCTACTGTATGAGACTAAGGTAATTTTCAACACATACTTTTTTGAAGTTTTTATTTTTTCTATAGTATATTACGCTACAATTTTGAACTCTGGATTAAGAGGTAATGATCCAGAATGGTTTTAATTTTAGAACTAGATATTAGGTTTGGTGCTATTCTACAAAGCTTGCTTTAACTAGTACGACTGATGAAGTACAATAGATTGTACTTTACCATCTGACCACCAAGTAGGTTGTTTTTGCCATCAACCCGTAATAAGCTAGAGTAATGAAAACTTACCTGCTATACATCGCCCATTCATTCAATATAAAAGTAGAGCTACTCATGAGATAGGGGTGCCAATAGCGTAGTTTTTTATCTAAAGCTACATATCATATGATAATATTATTTTTTGAAATATTTTAATAAAATACCTTTTACTATTTGTTGAAATAAAAACTCTCTGCGTTTATCTTTCTTGCCTCTTTAAATGTATAACACGTTGTGGTGCTACATTATTTATTACAATAAATAAATATAGATTTAAATGTACGCAAAGAAGTTGAAATTAGGACATTTTTACAACAAACTATGCCTATACAAATGTGCTTTGCCTACATGCTATCTAGTTCACGCGCGCTCAGCTTACGAATATTATATAGCAAAGTATTAATAAAATTAGTATTAAAAGCGCCATAAAAACATAATATTAGGCATTATGATTCTTAGAGAAGTTATTAGTTATTTCTTAGGTTATTTCGCTTTGCTGTAGGAGTTTGCAAGATGCTATAATATTGATATTAAGTCAGTGACAATAATGAAAAGGGTATACAGAGTATTGCGCACACCGAAGCTCGCAATGAAAAGTGCCGCAAGGAGTCATACCATATTATACAGACGTTAATATATATGTAGTGTTATGGGGCAAAAAAATGTCTATTTAAAGAGGCAAGAAAGATGCGTTTTATGAAACCAAGTTATCGAAAATTCTAATTTTTCAAAATATTATATTTTGGTGACCATTCACTCACCTCATTAGTTTAGTAGTGCCAGTATTGGCGCTAATGCATGAGGTTTCTGGGTTCGATTCCCAGGTTTGCAAAGTTTGTGTTTAAGTTTTTGTTTGTGTTAGTTTGTAGTATGAGTTTTTTAATTTTCTGAAAATATAGGGATTCATGAACAGGACAGCCTATGTTGATACGCACCTGTCACATCTCTGTAAGTAATTCAGTTCAAAAATGGTGAGTGTTGTAGTTAACTAGTGCCTGTTCTGATCAAAACTATGGCCACATCGTGAACGTGCAACGTATATACGTCGCTACGTGTTATGAACATACCGTTACCTAGATTCTTGTATATTTTTTTTTGAAATTTGTTACGTCTAATAATTGGCAACCCTATCTTATAAAAACAAAATTTTAAAGCGTCAAAAATATTTAAACTTTATCGTCTATAAATAAATAAATTTAAAAAAATCTGGAATGTTGAAAAATTCAGTCTATGAGCCAAAAACTGGAATATATTACGAAGAATAATTAGGATTTATCAGTTTTGCATCTGTGAGAATTTTAAACACACACCCGTTTTAAAAAAGTCCAATATATTTTTGCTTGTTATTATAAACGAATAAAGAGATCTAGAGAATAGATTTTCTTTTGAAATTAAGCCAGTTAAGTCAGTCTGTTAAGCCAATTTAAGCCAGGTAAAATTAAAAATGTATTCCAATGAAAAGTCAACATTTTTATAAAGTCCAAACACTAAAATTATATACTTTTCATAGCTATAAGCTCTATTATCATTTTCCTTACAATAGGACTTTTGAATTTTGATCTTAAATAAAAAATGTTTCTTATAAAACCTGTGATTAAACCAATGTGTGTAAAAAACTAAAATTTAAATTTAAAATTACAATTAGTAAGTATTTAAATAGAAAAGTTTTGAAAAACTTTCGAACGTTAAGCCTTATCTTTAAAACTTATTTAAATTCAACGGACTCATATGTTGTCATCCATAAAACCTGACCTAGACACGGTGTTTGAAATTTAAATTGAATTTATTACATACAGAAGCAACATTTGGAAGGCCGATTTCCAGTCTAGCGGGTTTAGACTATTATGAATTAACGGAGACAAATCGTCACCATATTAGCCCAGGGGCATACTAATACTGGCCTTGTTTAAAGTCAACATCTGCCAGTTAACTATCGTTTCCAAGGGGAGCTAACTTTAAACTGCTGCCAAGTGATTTTAAATTCATTTTTGATAAATGTTTCTCGTCATTGAGATGTCAAAATATGTCTTTCTCTTTGTCAAGTGTCAGAGAATCACTTCGCTTTTGATTCTGTTTGGTTGGTAATATTTATCTCCAATTTATTCAATCAGCTGTAAAAACTGCAAATAATGATGGCATCCTTTTTTACGGGTGGAAAATCTCATGGATACCCGCCAACTTCCGGCTTAGTCGATAAATGCCTAATTCTCAAAATGCCTAGCGTTCTGAAAATGCCTAATTCGGAAAATGACCAATTCGTAAAAGGACTAATTCTTAAAATGAATAATTCGCAAAAAGACTAATTCTTAAAAGTGCTAATTCGTAAAAAGACTAATTCTTAAAATGGCTAATTCGCTAAAAAGAATTAGAATGACCAATTTTTAAAAAACTGACCTTCATTTTTTACTTACATACCTAAATAAGTATGTCTATGATACATATTAAAGACGTATTCATATGTATACCGTGTTTATAATTGTTACAAAGACAATTCTGGACTACCAGGAAAGAGACAGATCTGTCTCTTTCCTGGTAGTCCAGAATAGAAACAGGGGTAATTAATTGGTGATGGGATCATTTACTACATTCTTCTACACGACTCAAAAACACGGGAGCGTATAAAGCTTGTAGCATATAGCAACTAAGATATCTAATAACTGCGGCAAGTGCAAGCTTCTCTCTCAACCCTAACACAAACTCTCAAGACACTACACTACGCCGTCGTCATCGGTCTCGGCGACAAAGATCTCTCTTGCCTAACTACTAACGCCGAGTGATGAGCCACTACTCCTCCATCAAGTCAACCCTATAACCAGAACGCAGCACCAAGTCGAGGTACGGTCTCTCAGGAGACAGCCCTTGTTGCTGACCTTGTAGGGAACATTGCAATCCATCTAAATAATGATCTCGGGCTGAACACTCTGCTCGAGCCACAAAGCCCGGTGAAGTTGTAAAAACCACGAAGTAGGCAACACATTTGTCATCATTTTCAGAATTAGTCTTTAAGAGTTGGTCGTTTTAAGAATTGGTCCTTTTGAGAATTAAGCCTTCTTAAAAAATAGGTTTTTTCAGAACTGGGCATTTTGCGAATCAGTCTTTTTATAAGCAATTGGCCATTTTAAGAATTAGGCATTTACAGACTAAGCCCAATTTCCTCGAAATTATGTTAGACTCTTACTGACTAAAACCACACGTTGTCCTCCCCTTCGCCAGGTATCGGGGCTGTGAGAACGCTTTCGCGCTCTTCCTCAGCCCCGGCAGCACTGGATCACTCGATCCCCATCGCGCAACCCCTCATAAATGAGGTCCCGCATATCGTCAGAAGTGGTGCCCGGAGTCACTTCGGAGTTCCAGTGGCGACATTCACCCGCGTACCTGCCGCCACCCCGTCATGTCCGAGTGGGCATGATAGAAAGCCCACCTCCCCAACTCGATGGGCTTAACAGCCGTCACACCACGCGGGCCAAGTGGCACACCATTCTGCGTCCGCTCCTCGTATACTCTCTTGGACAGGGAGGGTTACTGAGGAGCGTCCTCCCTGGTCCAATTGGTTTCTCCAAGGCCCCACCGTGTGGAAATGCTCATGGATACCCGCCACTTTCGGGGGAAGTGACGGATTATGTCGGACTTCTACCGACTAAAACCACACGGTGTCCTCCCTTTCGCAAACTTTCACCGCCCCGGCGGCGCCGGATCTGTCGATCCCCACCGGGTAGCTCCCCTCATCAAGGGGCCGCATATGGTCAGAAATAGTACACAGAGACAAAGCGTGCACCAGTTTAGGGTTCCAGTGCCGCCAGGCACTTCCGTACCTTCCGCAAATCCATCTCGACCGGGAGGGTAAGATAGAAAGCCCACCCCTCTTCTCCGCGGACCTAAACTCCGTGCACGCGATCCAAGTGGCCCACCACCCCGTGTCCGCTTCTCGTGTCCCATCTTGGGCAAAGAGCGGTAGTGATGAGTAACCTCCCTGGTCCAATTAGTTCCGCGGTAATTTTTTAGCGGAAAATTTGCAAATTAAATAATTTTATTTAGATCCAATTAGTTCCGCTAGAGCCCCGACTCGACCCCGGTTACTCAGTCAATCACGACAAGGCTTGTAAAGAAGAGAAAAAACATTTTATTATACAAATCTAATTTTCTATAAATTAGAGTATGAAATTTGAAAAACGACAAAAATGTAATTATAATGTCACGTGCAATAGGTACTAAAATGTACAAAATAATGGTCAATGGAAAGTGATATATTTCTAGGTTATGAATATACACCATGTCCAAAGCTACCTTTACATCAAGACCAAAGGACATCCACAAGGTAAAAGTTAATAAATATTTACGAAGTTCATTATCACTGTCGACCCTCGTCCTGTTGTGCTTTCATAAGCACCGCATTCATTAAGCACACGACACATTTTTTTTGTTTTTAAACACTCGATTTTATACCACCTTTTTAAATCTTAGCAATTAAATTCACTTTTATCGTAATTATAGTACGATTTTATTCCATTATTATATGACTTAATTTTATTAATACCCAGCTGAGGTATAGCAAAGGCGGGGCGGCGTCTGTTAAGCATTTTTTGTCATGGTATTTAGATTGTTTTACAATTTATATCACTACGGTTAGATCAATTTTTATCATTAAAATAAATAGCATATATTATAATAGCAATCATCGAGAAATTTGAATTAAAAATAAAAAAATACTTAAAAAATCTAAAAATATCAAGCAATAAACAAAAAAAAAATAGTAAGTAGCGCAAAAATATTATAGATTTGTCAAACGATTTAATTGCTCTACGATCATCTTCTGCTTTAATTGATATAATTTAATTATTTTTAAAAATCTATTGCAACAGTCAACAATCGCCAGTGTTTTAAGTTGCCTTGTGGTACAAACTGAAGATAACAAACAACGGCATATGTGGTTTGTGGACCACCGGTCAGAACAAAGTTCGTACTATAGCAAGAAGTGTCAAGAAAAAGGTCTTTTAACGATTTTTTCGTCGCTCCTATGCGTTGTATCGCGTGATAAGCAACTTCGTTCTGATAGAAGCAAACTGTGTTGTAATAGGCATGCGAACAAGAAGACAAACTGGCATTGGCACGGAACGAACAACACATATTTTATTAGTAAATAGCGCGTACCTTGCGTTTTATAAAAATGAAAAGTTATCAACTTTTGCCAAGATGTTATTGCTCATGTATCTTCGGGCTGATGATAAGTTAGAACTTCTAATTACTGTTATTGTCATTATTTCGGACTAAATTTTAGATGAGGTTTAGTTTGACAGTACAAAAACAGCAAGAAACTAAATTGAAAATAAAGTTAAACTAAAAGTTAGGAAAATTCGTTACTTAAATCTGAACGGATGATGATTAAGGGTTGATCAATTATTTGGTGGAAAATTATGAACTTGATGGTGATTATAAAACAAATCTTAGGAAAGCAAGTTTTGTGGATTTTTAAGCAATAAATCACATGTCACAATATTTATGGACATTGATTTATGTTCAAGTTTTATCTAAACGAGATTATACATCTCGTGTGACATCAATGGCAAATCAATAATGTCCGAGTCTCATATGGTAGTATTAAAAATATATATGCAAAATTATAATTAAGATTTCTGAGCCATTATCACCATCGTGATTATTGGGGCGTTAAAAATTGTATTGGCACGGTTGACCTCCACGAAGTTTTTGGCAATTGTCGTTCCTGATTGGCACAAAGACAATGTCACCTGGAGCAAACCTCTTCTCAAAGCACATTGGTTTATACATGTTCATATACATCCGGTAAGGACAGGTGCCGAACGAAAATACTGATTGAGTATATAGATGGTGAAATAGTTTTAAAAACATTGTTATAAAAACTTTCACATACAAATTATAAATTAGGAAGATATATTATTAACTTTATCACGCAAATTCGGTAGCTAAAACAATTAAACACGTGTTTATTACATACCTTAAAGAAATAAAGGAAATAGTTTAAGATAATTAGAAAACAGAATGATAAATGAAATCTACTAAACAAACGCTAATTACGTACCTTGTAGGCACGCACACGTGGAATTTAGTTTGAGATACACATTGATTTTACACCACTTCCATAAATCACCAGAATTACAAAAACAATTATTACAAACACAACAGAAAGCAATCGCTAAGTGTCTAAAATTATCGCTTTATGACACAGCCTAAGAACTCACGGAACGGTTTTTACCCGCACTCGCGGCGATTACGGGCGTGCAGGATCTGTAGAATGTAGATTTATACGCTAAAAATGCGAGCACATTTCACGACGCGTTTTACACTCGCAGTGCCCGCGGTTGTTTGCGGTTCCCGCGGCAGCGGTCCGAAGGATCGTACAAGTTTGCGAGCGATGATTACAACCGCGACGGCTGTATGACCGCACAAAGTTCCGACCTCGTGAGTTTTGAAATAAAATGTCAGTTCTGCGTCTAGTAACAGCTGCTCCGTGAGTTCTTACATCCTAGAACCGAATTAATGACGCGTAGGTAAAACGAACCAATACAAATTAGAATGTGAAAATCGGGCATAGACAAGCAACACAAACGTATTAGCAACAAATGAATTGGTACGTGGCTACAGAGAACTCACAAGTCAATTCTCGCTCTGATATTTTATAGATTCTCCTGTATGTCGTTTCTCTAGAGGCAGTTTCTTCATAGTCTACATGATGCTCTGCGTGATACACGAGTGGTCGCTGACCACTGTATAAATTGTGGTCAATAAATTTTGGACATCTATAGAATATTTCAAGGTAATGCAAAACGCATGACTACATAAGTTCTATGTGTAAATTCGAGCATTTTTACTGTTGTGAATTAGTTGAGAATATTTAAAGTAGGTATGTTCCTACGCTATCCCTTAATCATTAAATCCAATTTTGAATCTTAAACAAAACACCCAAAGTAATTAAGCTTTGTTCTATGAACGTGTTACACTTCATACCAATTATCAGTTGAAGTTAATTTTAGATTTGTTCATGTATATGTAAATTATAATTACTCCCTGAAGTAATAAGCACTTTCAGCAAACTTTTTCAAAGTTTTAGTAATGTTTATTGCATGTTGCGCTGATTTACATACTGTAGAAGAGAATAGTATTTTTGTACCTTCTAAGCATTTCTCGTACCCCAGGATACTCTCCAGATATTACTTTAAGGAAAGGAGGAAGTAACAGCTATTTGAAACAATTATAGAAGTACTGTTGGTATAATAATTTTATTTTAGAATTTATATATTCGTAATGTTTTTAACTTTAAAAATTAAAAAGGTTTTGCGTTACAAAATAACTCACATAAATTGCTATTGAATAGAATAAGATATCTATATGACGTGATGATGACTTTTGACGGGTAAAGTTGGGCCCATAAACATGTCGTGCTTTGACCTGTTTAGTCTCCTAATTGATTTGCAACTGTTTGAGATACCATGAACGCTTATAGCAGTATTAATTTCATCTTTCTAAATGTTCGCTTTTATAAGCAACTTTATGATATACGTCATAAGGTTGTCTTTCTTCGATGATTATTTATATATATTGAAATAATACTGTTTTAAGAGCTTATGGTAACCCCCCAGGTCATAGCACAAAAGTTTTGGGTGTGTATTGTCGTACTATGTGAATGTTATCCAACGCTCTAGATTTTGTCAAGAATGATATAAGCAAACGTAAATGGTAGCGAAAAAGAAAATATGTTGCTCAGTTAGCTGTGCTTGTCACTTTTAAGCGTCATCTCAAACGACTGGTCTTGAATGAATTTTTTGCACAACTTTCTGAGAGGTTTCCTAAGAACGTGCGTTGGATTGAGGATGATCAGTAATTATATATTCCACGTATTCGTATGCTGCAACAATATATGTACATACATAACCTTTGAATTCATGAGTGGATTCTGCATCAGAATTATCGATATGGCTGAATGACTTATTGATCATTCTCAAAACCTAAACACAAAAAGAAGTATATTAAAGCATAATGTAATAAACAAGCAAGCAACTTAAGATATTACAAAAGGTTTTTTATATACAGGCAGCTAATCCTGTAACTCAATGTTCTAAGCAAACACATTTTTTCCCCCTTACTAATCAAACTTCCGCACCCGCTGATCTGTCGTGTAACTTCTTTTTTTTTTGTTAGCAAAAGTGAAGTTACACACCACGCGTAAATTTTATTAGTTAGGGGATTGATATGTAAATGTTACAATGTGGGATGCACAGTGCGAATCCCCATTACTTAATCTGTTTATAATATAATTTTAGATTCTAGAATTAGAAAAGGTAATATTTAAATAAATATGTGAAAATACACACATACATACAAATATTGTGTGAAATCACCGTGTTCTATCACTAGATTTTTTATTTAAATTATAAATAAATTTTAAATGTATAACTTAATTATTTTTTATATGACGTAACGTTTCAGTTGTCTTTTTCAACTTCCTTTATTCTTCTACTGTGTCTGAATAACTTTCACATACATAACAAGTATCAAACATAAACTCATGAAAATCACTAAACACTGACACTCGCACATCTTTTTATGTTGTTTAAATATATATCATAGAACGACCTCAAAAAACGATAACTCATTTATAATTATTTGTTAACGTAGCTACAATGTTACTGCTTAACAGAAGAAATACGAAAATTACCGAGAATAACACAGGCTCACGCGCAGGTAAGTAGATAATTGAGTATTTACTGTGTTTAATACGGGAAGCATTAAATTTGGTATCATCCAAGGCCCTTAGGTGTCGTCTAAACATCTTCGCTCTCGTACTTTATCTACTTTAAAGAACTTAATAGTTTTTTTTTTATTACAAATAACTTTTCCCGTAACATATTCAATATGATTATACAAATGCTGATACGCGTTAAGCTTGCGACAAAATAATGAAAGAGATACCAATTTCTTTTCTGTCGAATCCTATCGCATTTCTCTGTTTGTGGTACGACATTTTAAGATATTAAATCTTGATGGCGTTATACTTCTAAATCGTAACATTAATGAATTGTATTGTGTAATTAATGCTAATGAGATATTTCTCATTAAAGTATACGGTAGATACTGTTACAACCTTTTAAACGTATCTAGGGCTCAATGCAGAGGTGGTATCGCGAAGTAAAAATAAATTTGCAAAACGTTCAACGTACGCACTAATGACTCACAAGATCTGGTAAGAACGTGTTTACAGGGGAAGCTTATTTGACTTCATATAGACCCTAAATATGCTTTAAGAATTTGTATAGAAAAGATACGGAAAAAATCTATGGCATTCCTTAATTCATGATTGAAAAGTTCCATAGAACCTGTTTTTTGGTTTCTGCCAGTTACAAAGTTTCAAAAAATCAGTCAGTAAATTAAGGTTCAGTTTTGTTAAAGTGTAAGTTATAATTCATTCATTTTATATGAAGTGGCACTAAAAAAACCCAAAACTGTATTACTTTACGCATCTCAATATTACCCTCCTGAAACGCAAAACATAAACTTCGAAATAAAAGTTCCTTTGGACGTATGCATGATCATTCGTAGCATTGGCGTTTGAAACCATTTTGAGAAAAATCCAACTGACTTGAAAATTTCACGACGATTTAGATCCCAAATATTAATTTTCGTTTATGATTCCAAAATTTGCGTCAAACTAAGGAGTGCGTTACTACCATTAAACTTGTCCCGTATTGAGGCGTGTTCATTACTAAACAGTTAATGATTTTTTGAGTACTTCAATTAAACTTTCTGGTAGACCTAATATAGACACTATATGGCCTTGGAATCATTTCAGTAAAGTAAACGCGAGGGTATAAGTCTTTTTGCTAAGTTTGAAGGAACGTAAGGTAATTTAAAAATTGGATATTTTGCACCCTTTTCAGCTTTATGAACTAGGAAAAAAATAATTGTCGATTTGAATATGCAGATTATAATGGAGACACAACAGGCGAAGCAAACTTTAGCAGATATCGAGGCGAGACACGCTGACATCATTAAATTAGAAACATCCATCCGAGAGCTTCACGACATGTTCATGGACATGGCTATGCTCGTCGAAAGTCAGGTCATACATTTATTTTATTTAATAGCAATTATGTGAGTTTCTATATCTGTATAAAGGTACTATTTTTTTTAGTATCGACACCTTTATCTTCTTTCATCTTTCTTCAACTATCTATAACTATTTCAAAAATATAATCTTCAATCTTAGTATTAAAAAAGTTTTCTAAATGACGTCAACGTAGGAATTGACGTTTAGGACAACCATAAATTTACTATTACTTTATGACAAATGTGTATATCAAGTCAATATATTATGACTACCGTAGAACTATAGTATAATAAGAATATAGTGTTGCAACTCATCGATTGAGGGAAATACTTTGACACAGAATATCGCGAAGTCCATTAAGCAAACATGTAAATTTAAAATTGGACCGAATCTGCAGGGTTGAGTTAGTTGGTTGAGTTGAGTTAACAGTATAAATGCCACTTGTGGGTGCAATGCTATTTCCTTCAGATGCTGTTGACTTTACTATCAAAAATAACCTTTTCAACTGTAGAAATTTGTGTCGTCAAATTTTTTGCTGTTATTTTTGTCTTAAAAATTTATATGGATATACAGGGAGAAATGATCGACCGCATTGAGTATCATGTAGAGCACGCTGTGGACTATGTCCAAACTGCCACACAAGACACTAAGAAGGCCCTAAAATATCAGAGCAAAGCTCGACGGGTGAGTTCTCTTTACCCAAGTGCCAATTCATTTGTTGCTAATGTGTTTTTGTTTTGTTTTTCCATGCCCGACCTCGCCTCTCCTCAATCCCATTTCGTCCTGATAATTTTTTGTGAACGGTTCATTCAAATCCCGCATTAATTGTTGATCCGGGGATTGGTTCACACCATGTTTTGTCATGTGTTTTTTTGTTCTTGGCTTCACAATACGGCTTTAACTGTTGTATTTCTAACTGTTTATGTAATTCGATCTGACGATCTATGGAAGTGGGCTTTTTTTAATTGAAACTCATTATTTGACTGTGTATGTCACTAATTTAAATTTGATGTGTGCGTAATTTGCCTTTGGTTACGGGTGCTATTTTTTGTTATATAATAACTTATTTATCACTAATTAATTAATTGTATTATTTAAACAACACCTTACTTCATAATGTGTTATTATGTAACAAACGTGTGTGTAACTATTGTAACTAACAAATACATGTAATTAATTAAGAAAATGTGTAACTCTTAAATGTTTTCACTCGTATGTGTAACTTTTATATTTGTGTTAATATTCTTTTGTATACTTCTTTTATTTTCTTTAACTATTAACATTCCCAATCAGAGCTTTTTCGGTCGGTTCCTGTAACGCACTTATTTGGGGTATATGAACACGTATGAACCAATCAGCCGTGGAAAATTTCTCTTGTCCCGTTTCCTCCCAGCGCCATTGACCTTAGCGCGAGCAGGGTGAACTGATAGATCGCATCGAGCACCACGTGACAGGAGCCAAAGACTACGTGGAAACCGGCGGTGGAGAGCTGGTTATGGCATACAAGTGGGCGACTAAGGCCCGGAAGGTAATATTAATGTGACGGAGCAAAGGTTCTTACCTAACCAACTTGTATACAGCATTGGTCAATCCTAAAATTGGTACACGGCTAAGAAGATATGAAACTTTCTTCCACCTAATATATCTGGCGCAGGGGATTAACAGACTATGAGAATATTTCAATCGGCTCTAATACAATGGATACTTTGAATCTCTTCATTTTAATTTTGCTTACATCTTTCTTACCAATTTTTACTGCATGCGACAAACCGAAAATATCTACGTATTATTTTTTAAACTTTATTTCTTATTATTTTATGCTACTGTTTTGTATATTATTTGCTTTGTCCAAGCATGTTTTGGTTTATAATATTCAGTAGTTATGCACTGTGCGGCTTCTGAACGCCATCAGGCATAAATAACACTGATATAATAATTGTCTATACTGAAATACTAATATGAAATAATGCGAGGTTTTTTTTGTCAAACAGAACTTACACAGACTTCTACAGACTCTATTAAAAACTGACAGCTAAATGTCTTGCATTGTATAGTCAATAAATTGTATACTATTTTGCTTACTCTTTTAACCACTAGGTTATTAATTTCATTGCTAATAATACTTTGAGGGCCATTTCCATGTTCTGGCTTAAATTTTATAATGTGTTAAACTGTCATATAAAAATATTTAAACCTGGTTAGAAGCTTACTCAAAGTTAAATATTTAACCCAGGAAAGTGCATGTGGCCCTATTTATTTAAGGCATTAGCAATGATAATCACGTCAAATATAAAAGAAATGTGATTAATTCTACTTTTGTTAACTAAGCGATTTTTCTATTATTCTTGTAATTAATAACGTCGGTGGTTAAAACTTAACCATGTATAAATAATGGTAAAATAAAAATGAGCACTTGATGACCGATAGCTAGCTTTTGAAGGTTATTATGAAAATTTTGGAAGGAATTTCATTATTATAATAAACTAGCTTTCCGCCCGCGGCTTCGCCTGCGTGGAATTCTCAAGGGAGCATTTCATCGGGATAGAAAGTATTCTATCACCCAAGTCAGCTCATACCCTGTCTGTATACCAAATTTCATCTAAATTCGTTCAGTAGTTTCTGCGTGATTGACGAACTAACATCCAAACTAAGAAACTTTCACATTTATAATATTAGTGTGATTATATTATTTGTGAATAAACCCTTTATAAAATTGAGACTCCAATTTGTCTTGTCCCACGGACAGTCTCGACAGGAAACAAGCGTAACAGATAGGCTGTTTCAATACAGGAACTCGTTGTACAATCGGGATTAAAAGTAGCCTGTTAATGGTGAAGTAATAAGGTAAGATAATAGTAAGATTAAAAGTAATATGTTAATCCAGGTCACACTCTGTTCTCCAAATTTCAGACAAATCCGTTCAGCCATTCGAGCGTGAAAGAGTAACAAACATTCATACGTACCTACATACTCACAAACTTTTGCATTTATAATTTTAGTAGGATTTAAAGTGTTTTATATAAAAATGTAAATATATATTTGGTAACTTCTAAATATATATTCACATTTTTATGTGTAAAAGGTACTGGTACTGTAAAAGTACCTGGCGCGACCTATGGATAATATAAAAAATATGGACCCTCGAAATGTATTTAATATTTATTTATATCTGAATCCTCTCGAACAATTACTACCTATTGAAATTCTTCATTTCAATATATATATATATAAAAGAATGTCGTGGTAAATATACTATTTATAAGTCAAAAACGACAGAACTGAATTTGCTGAAAATTGACGGAGAGGTAACGTGGAACAGCTGATTATATGTAAAATGAATCTTTTATTCCCTTCGTCAACGCATCAAACATGGACGGATGTACCCATTTTGCTAATTCTTTTATTGGCATGAACCTTCATAAGTAAAAAAAAAAATGTTCTTAGTTATGTCAAAACAATGTCGGTCTAGCTAGCTAGTTTATTATGGAAATATTATGTGTAATGGTACTGATGCATCGTGTACTAATAATGAAATAACCGGTTAAATTATCATATTTATATTCGGCTTTGTTGAATTTCTTAGATCCTTCCACGATTTTCTCATTAATCAATTTAGTTATAAGAAACTCGTAACAAATCTCTGCACATTTCTAAGGCGCAAGTTCATGTTGCAATTGTCGGGAACAACCGCCGTGCTACGAGTATACGTCTATGTTTGGAATAGTCCAACGTTAATTTCTGGAACAACCGTGGTGCTACGATTATACGTCTATGTTGCGAATAGTCCAATGTAAATTTCTGGAACAACCGCGCTGCTACGAGTATACGTCTATGTTCCGAATAGTCCAATGTAAATTTCTGGAACTACCGCGGTGCCACGAGTGTACGCTCTAAATGTTCAAGAACGTTGGCTGCGCGCTTGGCGCGTGTAGCCGGTGACGTTGTAAAAGTCTTTAGACGTAAACAACAGTAGTCATTTCGAAAAAAAAAAAATGCGCGCTTGGCACGAACTTGTACCTTCAGTGGTGATGGATGGTTAAATGGCGTGTGATCCACAAGATATGTGACGAAAGTTAGTGGACATTTATTGCATGGTAGTTTTAATATTATTTTTAAAACTTTTATTAGGAACCTTGTTTTCTTAACTTTTGATCGTTGTAGTACTCGTATATAACGAAATTATTAATTCAGAGTTTTATACGAAATACGCCGTTGTGTTTATTAAGACGGTTTTCGCAGCAGTTTTCGTTTTGAAAATATTATGGTCGCTTATTTGCTACGGGTCACGTACCAACTGTAAGCTTAACGTGATTAAATGAACTTGACATTGAAATATAATTTAATTGCTTTAAAAGAAACCGATATACCGATTAAGAAGTGTGTTTTTAAAGTTGAATTTGAATTTCAAATATAATCAAGAAATGTTCTTGAACAATTCAATTTTAAAATTATAATACTCGTATAATTAAATGTACAGCGATCAAAAGATTAAATAAAAGATTTTTTCTATGTATTTGCAAGGTAGGGTTGCCAACATTTGACAATTAAGAATATAACTTAAAAGTTTTATATATATCTTCAGTTATTTTTGTCTCTTATTTTAAATTAGTATATTGTCTACAGAAAAAGTGGTTGTAGTGGGCAACAGGAAACTCAAATGTAATAGTTTATATTCAAAAAAATAATATAAACTACGTATATTAAAGAAGCCCTGAACGAAAAATTACATGCTTCAAAAATTCAGGACCCTTAGTTTAGAACATCAGGAGAATGCATTAGGATAGTTAAATAAAATGTTTATAATCTTAATAGAACATTTATTATTATTTCATAATATGTAATATTATTCGTAGTCGTATTCGTTAGAATTATATATTTACTTAACCCTACCTTCTCGCCAAAGAAGGTAGGGTTATCGTACTTGCCATCTATTATTTAAAAAGACGAAAAGTATAGTAAATACAAATTCATATCATGGTTAACTACATCTTGTTTTTAGATTTATGTAGTAATTTAAATAGATAATTACCTATTTTTTTTTGTTTGAGCTATTTATATTATTAGAAAGGTGCACAATAAATCATTTAAATTAAAACACTGTATTTTGCATGATGAAATTTAAAGATACCGCATGACATTGAGACATGTTTGCACGTCTGCCATTTTATTTCTGGCAAAAAAATTTGATGGCAACCCTATTTTGATTTTAAAGATTTTGTAGAAATATAGTACCTAGTTAGTAAATTTGGTATCATTCTTTATGGCAGAGATTTTATGTTGTTTTTGTTTTGTTTTGTCATTGCAGAAAAAAATCTTCCTCATAATATGCTTATCAGTAACGCTGGTTATATTAATAATTATACTTGCGACCACACTGACTTAAATTGCGACGGGAACTGGTATGGAGAGGCCATCGCTAGGATATCGAGTCGAAGACAAAAGGACTGTGGTGCACAAATTGATATTTATTGTGTTACTAATCACTAGATATATGATCTATTCGTTAAATTTTATGACCGCTCTGTACACTTATAAGTGTGATATGGAATAATTTGTCATGTAGCTTCATGCGGTTTGCGATTGTTATCTAACACATATCAATTCGTATTGTTTTCTGCTACTGTTTTGTATATTGTCTGCTCTGTATGTCTTTGTGTATGTCCAGGTATGTTTTAATTTTTAATACTAAAACATAATGCGTCCATTAAGCGCAACATTAATTATGATCACACGATTGCGACTGATTAAATTATTACTTTACGTTGAAGTGCAACACTTATTAGTGATGCCTGTCTAACTTTTGATTGTTGTAGTGAAGAATAATATTAATTGTAAATTTTATACGAAACAAACTTGTGTTCCCTTTTTCGAATCTGAGAAGCTCTTTCAAATTTCACTATCAATTCGTAAACACATCTCAATATTTGATTAGTTTTAAAGTATTTTAACTATCGTAATTGAGTTTGGGTTTAAATCAACAGCTTTTTCAGTTTATTGTAATGGTACAGAATTGTATATTATGATGCTTAAAAAATGTCATTTATAACAATCAAAATATTAAATAAATGCTCTTTCTAATTTTTAACTCTGAGTGATAACTCACTTAACCGCAAAATAAGGTTGCCAATATGAATTTAAACATTGACATTCGACTATTGAGTACCTATATTTGATTTATGTTAAAACTATTTGTTTTCGGTTTTTTCTTAATTTTTACATTACGCTTATGTTGATGTGCCTATAACATTTTTAAAGGCAAACATTTTTTGGCAACCATATTGTGCATTTTAATAGCTTTCTAGAAATATTTTGCCCAAATAGTAAATTTAATATAAACCTTTATTGTTAATATGTTTTGTTTTATTTTATTTTTGTTTTGTTATTGCAGAAAACAATCTTCATCATTATATGCTTGGCAGTAACACTTGTAGTAGTAGCTATTATACTTGCGATCGTGCTGAGTTAAATTTTGACGGAAACTGGTATCGAGAGGCCGTCGCTAGGATATCGACTCGAAAGCAAAAGGAATGTGGTGCCCAAATTGATATTTATTGTGTAACTTATCACTGACATACCAGTAACAAGAAAGGATCTGTCAAATTTTAAGTCCTCTCTAAACACACTTGTGATGGGAAATAATTCATCACCTAAATAAATTTACTATTTTTGCCTACACACACAGCGGTGGTAAAGTTTATACCAATTTTTGTATTTTTTTTTTATGTAACTGCCAGTATGATTATTGTGATGCAATATTTAAACGCTATATCTTAAAATAAATACTTTTTAGATAGGCTCATCAATTTAAAGTGGCTACATACACAGCATTTTCTTTTTTTTAAGATAGGTTCTTTAAATAATATACCTAACTAGACTTTTTCGATGACAAGCAAATAAAACTCGGTTTTTTTTATTATTATCCTGCTTGGTCCCGATCGTAGTTTATTGGTCAACGGAACCACACATTTAATCCTGGCTACATCAATAAATAGTTAACTATAACGTTATCAAAGAGTGCAGTTAATTCATGAATGTCTCAACATTAATGGTTATCCAGTTTAAAGGTTTATGTTATTAACACAGAAAGATTAGCTTTTTTGGCAATTACATTTTTTTCATGACAATAATTTAATAACTGATCTCTTATGTTGGCAATTTAAGGGAGTGCATGTTTCCTAAAGAATTTTTGAATTACTAATAGCTGTCAGTTAATTAGTTCGTTTAAAATTTAAGAAAAAATAAGAATAACATGCTTTACACTAAGCAGTAATTAAAAGGTTTTTTCAATTATTTATTATTGTGAAAAACAATGTTTTTTAACTGTAATGAGCTCTATTCTTTGCATTAACAGGGAAAAGTCAAGAAATTTTACTGTCACTTTTTGCAAGATACGATAATCAAAATTATTTTCTTTATAAAGTATTTTGGGTTTAAAGCTAGTGGCATAAGTTTATGCAAACACATTGGCTTTATAAACTTGACAAAATTGTATTCCATATTTATTTAGGTAATGTAGCCTTCTCATTATTCATTACACAGGGACTGCCTATGGATTAGTTAAACCTTGGAGGCTAGAAGCGATATTTATTCAATCTTGTATTGTTCGAAAAGGTATTATCTTGTCTAGTTTAAATTAAAAAAAGTCTTAATTGTGTAAAATGTAAAGTAATGAACTACAATGAACAAACACAATAATATTAGTTGATTTTGCATACGGTTTATTAACTTTTTTAATACCTCTTAAATAACTAAAATATTCGAATTCGGGCTTATATTGAAAATAGTAAGAACAACTAACAGATTAATAACTAGTCAGATTTCATGCGCTTAAAAATTTAGAAGGCAATCATTTTAAGACCGCATTTTTCTCTTAAACTGTCATTGTCATACATTTCTTGCGGGTTGTCAAATGTCGTCGATATTCGTCGATATCATTACCTAATCCAAGTTTTGAATGTGTGATATAAACAAGAATTGCTACAGTCTGTTTCAAACGCAAAGAAAAAAAACGATCACTTATAAAAAGTATTTCGTTAGTACGAATGTTATTATTTACGCAGTAACCGCGGTTCGTGGTAAAAGGCTGGGTGAGCGGCTAGGTCATCCAGACCCATCAAACTTGTTTTTGGCGTGTGGTTCAAACTGTTGTTAATTCTGATTGATTAGTTAACATTATTACAGTATTATAGTTATTCTTGGCTGACATATCTTGTGTTTAAACTACCTCTCTGCCTAATTTTATGTTTATAAGACCAATATTTATTAAAGTTTTTGTGATTCATGAATAAATATTTTGTTGCTTATATATATCAGATGATATCTATAGGACCAAAGAAGAATATTTATATAAATCTTAATTATAGCTGCAAGTCAACCATTTACAGTCTTATTAACAAACATTGACAGAAGTACTCCAAGTTTTTAAATGGAACTACAGTCTTTATTACACTGCGATACAGACTATAATATCAACTTAACTTTATATGTTTATCAATAAGACGGCAAATGTATAAAAGAAATACTCCTATTTTTAAAAATGTTGATAAGCCCTGTTTTGCTCTCAAAGGCTAACGACCGTTTTTTGCGTTTAAAATAGACTATAGTTGATTTAAATGTAAATTTTTGCAAACTTCTTTTCACATTGACATGTAATCTAACGGATGCGCTTGTCACTAAATTTTTATCGTTTCATACTAAAACAACTAACAAAAGTCATATCCATATGCATTATACGGTTATACCACAGGCATTAGAATATTATGCAATTAGCAATCGCCAGTCAGTAGTAGCTAAGGGAGAAAAAGACAATACGCATACAGTGCAATAAATTGATTGTGCTTTAGATTAAGTATTCTATGACGGTGTACATAACAAAGGCCTGCCTAAAATTAACATTATTGTTAACATAATAAGATATAATTTATGTCAATACTTTGTTTAAAGTATGATTGATTGTAAATATATTCCTATAACGAAGTAGCTTTCCTAGTGTCGTTTTGACATAATTTGTTTATTTTGTAAATTAATGTTTAAAATTATCATTAGCGTTGTATATTCTTTGTTATGGTTTTGAATGTTACACGGAGTTGTATTGAGTTGAAATTTAAATTTCGCATCACATATGGCTCTTTATTTATAGTTTGTATGAGTATGTTTTACATTTATTGAAATATCCTCCCAGGTTTTTATCAACCTTATGAAAACAAGAATATTTTTTCAACTCTGTGATTATCTCATTGATAACACATTACGAGGGTCAAACTGAAAGTTCTTAGAAAATCAAAAACTAAGCATTCTAGCAA
>NJDD01037679.1:163888-182827 GCA_002245505.1 Calephelis nemesis
CAATATTATTGGTAAAGAGTTCTATTTTCAAAATTTAAACTTATTTTTTTAATATAATGCTTTTAAGTTGCCAGTTCTAAAAACTTTCAGTTTGGCCCTCGTATTCTAAAATCCTAAAAAATGATTTTAATTATTCAAACCCTACTGGTAGAGAAGTATAAAATAGTTATGCTGATTGTATAATAGTTAACCTGTTTCTATCTGCAGCATAAATGTTGTGGCTGAATTATCAAATACATCACATACCTATTTTATTATAGCAGTTGTATATAAAAATCTTCAGTTATTGCTACAAATTATATTCATTATGTAAGGTACTTACATTGATAGCGTAGTGTTGTACAAATTAATCCTGTTAATATTTGCCTACTCATATTATTTATCTGTTAACAATATCAGTATTTTATTACCTATGTTATAAATAAGACTGCAAGATAATCGAAGGTTTGAGTGTGAAGTTATTTTTTTTCTAAATGTTTTATTTGATTTGTAGTACTCATTTTAATATAAGATCCGAACCTACATCGATTTTCAGCGAGCTGCTAGTAGAATTAATATTTTGTAATAAACTTGGCACATATTTTTTTTCTATGATACAAGCAAGTGAAAACTCGGCATACTTGTTTATTCTTGGCAACTCAGTAAGTCTTCTAGGTCAGGCTGCAAATTCTATACGTCTTATACTTTAAGTCGGGATAGTATTTTGAAACGTTATATGAAAATCACTTTTTTAAAAATGGTTATAAAAATTCTGTCGAAGATTATCTTAGGCAATCCATTTTTAATAGTATTAGTCATAATACGCATCTTATTATTTGGTGATATTTTTATGCAAGTTCTATTTTTATATTTTTATCTTAAAGAAAAGAATAATAATTTGTTTGAACAATCTACGAATATCTTGTGGTTTAAGTGTATTTAAAATTATAATATGCATTTAATTAAGCATTTCTATATTTCGCATAAGTGCTACATATATTAGTGAAATGTGCACATTTCATGTATATGCGATTATTGATTAGGCTTTAACAGATGTAAATCATCGAAATCATATTTTGTGATTAATATTTTGTATCGCATGGTAGAGTCTTTCTTCAGTGTTTTAGGTGATTACTTTAAGAGGCTGGATGTAAAAGGTGGGTCCCTAAATCATTAGCTATATAATACACTCGCTAAATCAGACATAGCATTAACATATTTCATGAAAAGAAACTTTTCTTTGCTTATTTATTTAAATGAGTGCACAAGAAAATCGGTGTTGTCAATTGAAAGAAAAGTAATAATTTGAATTAAAAATACATTTAAGACTACTATATTAAAATAAATGTATTACTTAAACATGAATTAGCTTAATATATTATTTTTTTGACACCTGCCAATATCACTTTTTGTTGGCCCAAAGATTGACTGACGAAGAATGCCAATGGGCATTGAGTCCGCCTTTTCCAATTTTGTTTGGTTTACCTACAATAAAGTTTAAATAATTAAATAAATTATTTTTGACCGTCCTTTTATTTTGGTCTTCATTGTTTTGTTGTTTGGAGAAATATTTGTCATTTTCTTTACGTGCCTTTAGATTTGTGAATGTCACAATTTTTGATCACAAATGTGATTACGATGCAGTATCAATTATCATTTAATACTGAGACAATAGTACTGACGATTCTGTGACTAAGCATTTCACATTGTCTAAGTCAGATAGTAAAATTTTTGGTTGCTTACTCAGCAAACTTAATACTAGAGATCAGTATTGAAATTCGGCCTTTAATAATAGTATTTTCAGTAGGACCAGGGTTTCTCTAAAATACATAACTATCCAAATAATTTTAATTGAAATATATTAATTCATTGATGTTATATAACATTCGCGAAATGTGTCGTTTAAAAATGCATTTACATTATTTTGAACATAACAATTACATACCAATATAATAAAACTTAAAAAACTAAAATTTCATAATTATATTATATATCTACAAGAAAACACGTCACTGTTTAGTTTTAGATTTTAAAAGTATATGTAAAATTCAGTAAATCAAAATGAATCGAAATTATATTTTACTGATGATCATAATTATTTTTAAAAAAACATTCAAAAATCTCTAAAAAACTGTGTATTATAAAAAGAAATAACAAAAATTTTGTAGCTTCGTATTTTTTGAAAGCAAGTTTACAATCCATATATTTTTATTTCAACACTTAAAGGTTTACAAACTCTGTAACGAGAAGCCCTGTAAAAAATATTGTTACGTCCATGTTCACTTCTGTATAATCTGCATTATGGCTATGTTACAATTATGTTATGTTACATAGTTTTTGTATTAATATTTTCTACTCAAATTGTAAATATGTTAAGACGGAATTATACTTATTTATTTTATTTCAATTTATTTTATTTTTTATTTCTTCCATACCCAAAATAAAGGCAAATAACGCGTGTAACACTGGTGAAGCCCTGACATGTTCATTACAGTAATTTATTGTTAATAAGCAAAGTTAGTTTCCAAGAGGCGGTAGGTCCGTGCCCTGTGGACAAGTATAAAGCGTACTGTTGCATGCTCGCCATTCGACTCGACAGAAGAAGATCATGATCCTAGTCTGCCTGCTCATACTGGGTGTTGTCGTCGTTGGCTACGTGTCAAGCTACTTCATGTGAACGGCATTCATCCGATCACCGACCTCCAAAATGCTCAAAGGTAAATGTAAGAAATGCGGCGAGCTGGTTTGACTCTAACGACATTTTCTAGAACTTTCTCAACCTTTCAATATAGTTCTAGAAACTTCGAGAGTCTGCACGCTCGCCGATCTATACTAGTTACTAATATTTGTTGTATTTGTCCATTCTGCAGAAGAAGATTATGATTATGGTGTGTCTGCTCGTGCTCGGCCTCATTGCAACAGGCTACGTGTATAACACATTCTTCTAAACGGTTGATGGGGGCAGGTTTGATGCGCAATATTTTGGGCTTAAATAGACCGCATCCATAGTTAGAATTTTTTGATCATCGAGTAGATAACTTGGGTATTTCATAACAGTTTTTATATTTACAGCTCGAGCTCATGTAACTTTATAATAATTTACTGTAAATGCTGAAATATATCAAAACGTAGGTATTTTGCATGCAAGAGTATCCATTATATCTAACAAACGCTCTTGATATTAACTTGTGTAATTGTATACGTAGAATATGCAATGTTTTAGTAATCATTTTATACACACTGGTGTTGTATAAGAGGATGAATAATAGGATTTTGATTTTTAGGTGAGGTAATGTGTAAACTTTTAAAACTATTGAACTGATTTAAGAAATATAAATCCTTGATACGCTGGATAAATTTGATACGTTTCATCGAAATTTGTTTTTTTTCCGCGTAGTTAAAGCCACTTAAATGTCGTTCATACGACATAAAGAGTTTATGCAAAAATAACATTAAGTCATTTCTAATTCTGCAGACTTATTTTTTTTTTACATAAAAATGTGCAATAGATCTAGCCGTTCCTAATTGGTGATATAATTGGGATGCGGTACCTAATTATATTTATGTTGACGGTATGTTATGTGTCAAATAGTTATTAAATTTGAATGTCCTGTGATTCAATATATTTTTATTATTCATGTCTAATTTATGCCAAGATGCCAAATTCGAACATGCTTGATCCCTTTAATGGATCACATCCTACTATTTCGAGACCCTAACTAACCTAATATACCTAAAATGCAGATGCTGGATATAAAACAACAAAATATAGAGTGTGTTAGACACGGCTCCAGACTTCAACAGATTTATGCACTTACCCATAGAATAATAACTTAAGACTTCCAATTTTATTTACTAAAAACTTCTGTCGTTCATTATTCAAGCTTCACAAATTTTTACAACACATTTCCTCTATTTAATGCACTTCTTTCAACTTTACACTGATTTTGTTAAATTTTCGATTACTAATATTGTATGTATGTATACTAGACTTTTTTTTACACTTATTCATCTGTAATGCTCACAGTACTAATGGTATTGCTTTATTTTTTTATTTATGTACACGCTGCTTCTTCAATTTTATGGCCAAATCTATGTCTTATGTTATTATAATCAAAAATAATAGCCAACTGATCAGAAAACATTGAATTGTATATCTACCCAAACGCCTTACTCTGGTGCACTACACACTTTCAAAATTATCCAAATTTATTTTATCCTTATATGTTTAAAAAAAATGGAAGTAGTTTTGGCTGAAAAATTATACCCCAACACAAATGTGCTAAACTAAGCTGTTTATTTCTAAACATTCTGTTATCTATGATCTGCATTAATAATAAAAAAATCGACGTAAAGAAGATTATAGTTCTTACTTGTTTTTTTTTAATTATATTTGTATATTGTTTGTATTATTTTGTCGACGCGCAAAAGTATTATTTGTATGGTCAAAACGAATTACACATTTTTCTGATTTTGACTCTGTATAAACATACAGACTATTTTTTTATCATAAATTATTAATTTATAAATGTCCGAAGATTTATTAATTTCTGAACCAACAAAGTGATCAAATAAATTTGATATTACCTGAACTCACAATCAACATGAGTAATTATTACGCTTAGTTTAGTGCAAATAACTTTACCAAAGACTTAACGACTAAATTTCGAACTCAGGTATAGTCTGCATGTTACATACCCAACACAGGTAGAAACGATATTAGTAAGGTATTTAATAAAAATAATATTCACATAATAGAACTTACATTAAGGCTAATAGTAACCATTGAAGTAGTGATGATAGAATATGAAGTTACATAGTATTAGTTAGACTAGATAAACTTATATATAGTAGGTAGGTACCTATTTGAGATATCCCTTGTAGCCTTACACATACATAGATGAATATTTTAATATATCCTACCTAGCTAATATAAATAAATTATAGCCAATAAGGTAATAGTGTAAACTTATACCGTCGTAATTAATTGGAAATTTAATTATATGTCCAAACATTTAAATCCAAAGCATGTTAAAACAATTGAAGTTACTTTTTTTCTGAATAATTTTGTTTTTTTTTAAATTGAAAGGGAAACCAACGTATTGTTATAAAAAAATAGCAGATATAGTATAAAATGTGTGTTATAGAGAAATTGAATTTTAATGGCGTGAAAAAAATATTGGAATCGGTTTTTAAATTAAGTCTATTTTTGTCGCAAAACGAACACCTCTCTAGTTTTTATCATCAAATAATCTTTCAAAAAAATTAGTGTATTATAATTTCAAGAATTACATAAACTTCGATCGTTTATAACCTGAATGTTTTTTTTATTTGTAAGCTAATGAAGTGAGTATGGAAGCATTATTTGATGAAAACAACCTTAACGTATCATGACATGTATTATGTCAGTTAAAATAATAATGTATAATGTTGTAGGTCCGCGAAGCTATGGAACAGAATTTGACGAAATGGCACCTGCATCCCGCCTGGCGTACGACATCCCTCTGCCGAATTCGTCAGTCATCACTAACGTACACTTTTATTATTTGTCGTTAGAAATTTTATCGATAAGATTAGACCTATATTCTATTACTCATAATCTGGATAAAAGTTAAAATATATTATTCCTGTCAATAATATTACCGTTTATGTTTAATTGAATTTGATTACAGGTTATTTTTTTGTGATTATATAAATTTTAGACTCTGAACATAAATTACAATATAATTTTAGAAGGGAAATATGTCTTAGACCTCTGATCTACGGGTTATCGCTAATGAGCCAATATTGGCAGATGTCAATTGCTATTATTTATTTGATGGGTTAAGGGTCTAGAGACAACGGACAGGAATATTTTTAATTTACAGAAGAATCTCAAAAAAGTATAATTTAAGTTTGGCCATATAACCCGTAACTTGTACAAAAAAATTCTTTCTACAGCAATGATGTCAAATCATATCACCGTTTTCAAAATAAAAACATATTTTATGTACGTAGACGACAGAGACAAATAATAATAATCATTTTTAATTTAATGATGTTCTTTTCAATCAATGTGATTATTAATAAAATTCAATTCAAAATTAAAAAAATGAAATTCAAACTGTCGTATAAACGTACTTGACGCTGTCATCTCAAGGTTTTTTTAAAAATGTGATCTACAGAGTAAACTGTAGAATAATCATGAAGATAATAAAGGATTCTTAAAACATCTGTAAAATGTATTACATGCATAATATTTCAAAAACATTAGACTATTTTATTAAATGGTCATGGCATTTCATTGAGTTTAATTTATAGTGTTCGAGAAACAGGTCTGTTTTATTCTGTATTCCGAAAAGAAGGGGCCTGAGATATCAACACAAAGCCTGTGGCAGTAGGAGTTATTGTAAGAAAAATACTGTTGGTTAAGTTGAATGCTTCGATCCATTCACGTTCAAAATGGTATGAAGTCGACCATACCTGTGATACAATTATTAAACATAGTTTTCAATATATCTCTTTGTATATTTATTAATCAAACTATTTAGTAACGTTGTGGTACAAATGGTTCGCATTTGAATACATTTTTTCATGAATTGTAAAATTGCAAGGACGTATTGAAATTGTTTAGAAATATTTCTCGGATTATCGTTGGGTGTAAAAGGTGACCGAAGCACGCGGGTAGTGTAGTAGAGGTGGCGGTGATGAAGTGATAGTAAGCGTAGTATTTAACCTCGTAGCTTTCCTCTCCCTCTCCCCCACAGTCCGTCACATTAATAAATTCTTAAAACTTTTAAAGTTTAAGCCCATTTTGAAGTTTCTTAATATGACGGTAGTTTCGTAATTTAAGAAGGGCATATGACTATAACAACTTAGATTCCGATAACGTCTTTCATTATTATCTTCCTTACGATATACCTAGTATTAAAATTTAATGTATAGTTCATTACATGGTTTTTTTAAATAACTTTTTACGAAATTGAACTTTTTGGTATGAACAATAAACTACCAAGTGTGTGTATATTTTTCATCAGCTAACACTAAACGCGTGGCATAGGTATAACTTTAAAAATAACATGAAGACAAAAAGTCTGTGATACTAGAAGTCCTACTAGTAGTTGTCATATGCCCTGAAGAAGCTTGATGAAGCTCGATTAGTTAATATATTAGAGTAAAGTCAATTTTGCAAAGGAAAGCCGTGTTGTGGCCGGTTGCCATCATCTGCCACGATTAGAGAGCATATCGCCGCGTGCTGTCGCCGTAGCAATAACTACTACAATTGTAAAATTGTTTTAAACATTCGAATGTGTGATAGTAGACGCAGTTGTTGTTTAGTTATTTTTAAACATAAAATGATAAATAATAATTATTGTTATTGTGAGTGTAACGTTTTATCAAATAAATTTTTTCATGATAGTGTAACATTCGTATAATTTGGCGCTTGGGTCGATGGACGTGGAGATCTTTGTTTTATTAGTATGTATAAAGACTCTCTTTGTTGTACAGTTAAAAAGTAATGTAGCCGTTTTAGCTAGGGTAAATTTTTTAATAAATTAACATTACCAAATCATCACCAATATAAATGTTCAAACAGTAATTTTGTTTTAAATATTCCCGGTAGCATGATATCGCTCGGTCATTTACGCGCCACCTTATTCACAAATTTTAGAATTTTTCTCATATAATGTTACAATTTTGTGAATATTCCAGTGTAGTGATCCAGCGATATTTAAAAAATACATTCACTCGGCGAAGTGGAGTAGCATATAAAATAACGGCACTAAATTCTCAGTGATGTGCCCTAATTACTAACGTGGAGTCATAACCCTAGTACATTCCACGCACAGCCTTGTGAGCTCTCTGAATGTAGACGTGTTTTTGGAACCGCACATATTTGGTAAAGTTGAGTAAACTACAAAATTGGCAACATTCGCGCTCACTTCAGGGCGTTCAGAAAGACAAGCTTGGATTGTAGACGAGTACGTGTATAAGAAAATGAAGCAATGTTAATTTTAACATATATAGCATAATTAAATTTTTATCCTTAAGAGTAGGATTTCATCTAGTTGCCTTCGTAATAGTAGAGAAATTAGGTTATACCTTTTTCTCGTTAGCGTCATTTTAATGGGAAGTCAGCAGCAATCATCTAGCCTGTTCCGAGTGGACGGAAAGCGATCTGGGGTACTTCATCCCGAGCCTTCTTTTTTTCATTCCAATGAAGATTGCGCTGACTTTAGCTAGATGCATCAAGTTCATCGTTTACCTAGTCTAAGAATAAATGAGGGCCTCGAAACGAGGCTGCGTACCTGACACCAAAGAAACTAATGTTAATAATGCAATGCGTCCGCGCAGTCGCGCTGCTTTCCCGCCGGGGGATCACATTCGCACAACCTCGGAGCAAGGTCTCCGACGTAAGACAACCCGGCTGGCTCATTTCGCATTTGTAATATATTTTAGAATAGGATACCACAAGTTCTAGTCAGCTTTCATGGATCTCTAATCTGGTAATCTTAATCGTATACAGTTACATTCTTCTGTTATTAGAGTTCTATAGGTAAAGTTCTCGTGTTCAAAGGAAGTCGCTATTGCGCCCCTCGATCACCCACGCCGGGTTCGATCGCTCTTTATCAATTTCAATATTACATATACTAATGCATAGATATTTTCATAATCAATAGATTGCATATTGTTATTGGATTGCTAATTTTGTATAAGTACACAATTAGTATAGTTTATATACTTATGTGTCAATTCTTATAGCATTTTATTACATTACAGACGATAGCTAGTAAGTGTTAAAGGTAAACCAAATAACAGTGTTGTTTAATAAGCTTACGTAACCAGTTGTGTTAATCGTTCAATTTATGAATTAATGTATAATATTCATATTTATAACCAAAATAACAGTGTAACAGATTGTCGAAATACAAAAATTCAAAGATTTTTATCTGCTAAATGTCTGATTTATCTTGTCGAAATTTAAGTATAACTAATTCGTTTTATTTCAACTAAGTAATATGTCGAAATCTAGTTTATTTTTGACTTTTGCATAAGTTTATAGAAGTTATCAAGGCACTGACAACTCTACATGTAGATGACCTTTGCAATGATGTATCATGGTAAAATTGGTAGCTTATATGCAATGGAAACAAGCAAAACAAATATCCCTATTGTCAGAGCAAATAGGTTACATAATGTCGTGCTGTCACAAATTTTGTTTTAGATTTTTATCTTGACAATCTGGTATACCTACAAACCAACCATGGTACACTCGATAAAATATTGTACAAACATACACATATTCCATTTACATATTTTAACGAGTGTACCCAAAAAGTAGACTTCTACTTGTATTTATCAGAATTAAAATGGTAGTCCTGTTCAATGAATCAAAATCTTTAACTTTTAAGCATCACTGCTTGGTGAATTTATTGGACAACGAACACAAAAATGTATATTTATAAGAGTAACAATAAACCAGCTATGCGGTAACATCTTAGTTTAAGATGTGTTCACTACAAGGCACCTTAAACTATAAAGTTGGAATTGCCCATTTCTGCGGACGTCTTTAGAAACCTATTTTCATTAGTGATACAGTTTTAAGCTGTTTTATTACTTGATATACATTGTATGAACATGTCAATCTTCGTGAGTTAGAATAAAGTAGTGCTTTAAATTAAACACAAACCGTTAATATATTTTAACAACTCTTTCCTTGTGTTTGTACAGCGTACTGGTATTTAAGAATCAATACCACGTGTATCCAGTTTATTCTCTATGGATATAAAAGAAATAGCATCAAACAGTATTAAAGAACTTATTACGTCACCAAAATTATAATTAAACCAAAAATGGTATGTTTTAAAAGGGATAGCTAACGTATTCCTTTTGTTATCCATTATTGAAATACGTTATTACGAATTTGTCTTCCAGATTTAATAAACAATCGCTCGTTTACCTACAACTTATCCATTAAATCTGTCATCCAAATTTTATAAGTTACAGATACTGTGCTTGCCACGTTTGAAAAAAAATGTTTACGACCCATTAAAGGTGATTATCTTCTTTTTT
This sequence comes from Calephelis nemesis, assembly GCA_002245505.1. Taxonomy (NCBI): domain Eukaryota; kingdom Metazoa; phylum Arthropoda; class Insecta; order Lepidoptera; family Riodinidae; genus Calephelis; species Calephelis nemesis. The sequence goes on from NJDD01037679.1 coordinate 173,921, forward strand.
ACCCATATTCAATGTCGTTTTTTATTTAACAATAGTTCAAAAAAGGGAAATAAGAAATATGTTTCATTTAACTGAAGCAGAAAAGGAGTAAAGTAATAAGTACCTACTTTTGCCCGAACACGCAGTATAGGCACAAGGCAAGGGCAACTTTAATAAACAAAACCTAGAGTCGCTAGACTTAAACATATGCTTCGTTCTTTCGATATTGTCAATGTTGCTTAGCGTTGAACAAGATTATTAAATATATTTCTTACCTACTCTAAAAATGAAGTGTTAAGATGTTTTAATCATGTTATTTTGTACTTGTTTATTTTAGTCGAAATGTTTACATAGTTATTACCTTTATAAGTTGTATTCGGGTATTTGTAAATTGCCTGCTTGTGAAAAAAGGTAAATGATATCTTATAGCCAATATCCTGTAATCTTGTAAAGGGTCACTATTATGGTTAAAGTTATATTACGAATTACCATTGAGAATACTGAACACATGTAAAATTCAATTTAGAATTGTTTTATAGTCATTCTGTACGTAGGTTATCAATCTGAAGTTCTCTCATAATTATAAAATAAACGGTGTTTTCTGCTGTGAGTATGTTTGTTTTTACAGAATCCTTAATTGGCAAGTCTAAATTATGACATGAAAAAGAATCCTATTACCTATATTTACTAGTATTATAGAGCTGAATAGTTTGTTTGTTTTTTGGTATTGGCAAAGACGTAGTAAATATTACTAATCTCTGGTATTGGATAGCCCATTTATCGAGGATGGCTATATATAATCATGCTAAGACCAATAGGTTGGGAGCACCAATGAAGTATGTTTCGAAATCCGGAGATTTTTTTCTATTGCGAGCCGTACTTCCTTACCTATATAAACAAAATCGTGGGTTAAAGTTAGCGTTATATAAAGAAAAAAGATGTGTGAACCTTAATTTTAGAAGACATCTTAATTATTTAATTAACCTTATGAAAAAGTCTGACGAGTCTGTGTGTATGTCTGTCGGTGCCCTTTATCAAAAATGCCGATTTGGGTGCGGTTTTTTATTGAATTGTCTGATCTGATGAATTTGTCTGGTACGATCAAGACGGTTCTCGTCTATAATTTACAGGTTTTGTTGGGGGTTTTGTCAAGTTTTTAATTATCTCCTATCTTCTCGTTAATGGTGTGTGGTAATTGGTATGGTAATTAATAATGTTGGGCATCTAACATTTCATCAACTAAAATTTATTTTTAAATAAATGCCCTCATATCGTCCTCATATCAAACGATTTTTATAAACAAAACTGTTTGGAGAGTGGAGCGAACCGTGGAGTGGAGGCCGCAGACCAACCGCGGATAACAACTAATACCTAGTACCTATTTAAAAGTAAAATTGAAAATTAAAGGCATTTTATCATATTTTTATTTTTCAATCTGACGTGACAAATTACATTAAATTAAATTTTGTATAAAAATAGCTTAAAATAAACTTAAGTCATATTGTATTCAGATATCACATGCGAATTATTGAAGGGTCGGTAGAAATAAAACTAAAAGTCAAAATCTCCACGACGCGGCGATGGATTGGGCTCTTGTGAGATGTTAGTTTCGTTTTCTGTCAATCCTGTTGAGCCAAAAAGTTGTAGGTATAAAATAAAAATAAAATTAAAAAATTAAGTAAGTACATCAATACACAGCTATGCCACATGGATGTTATTATATTCTGTAGAGAATTTTACTGGAAGAAAAAATGATCGATTGTCTCAGCCGATAAACTCCCGGAGTTCCCCAGGTACAACTGTTTTGATTTTTTTTTGGATATGGGTCGTCCATTAATCAAGTGAGGCTCGGCTCCTCCCATTTCGAGGCTCACGTGATTAATGATAAGGCATAAAAGAATATCACGTGGGGAAGGAGGGGAAGTCGTGAGGTACCACGAGTATTTTTTTATGATATTGGAAAGCAAACAAGCAGACGGATTTCCTGATGGTAAGAAATTTACCATTAACACTATAATGAACATAATATACCGTATTCTAGGGGCGAAAATACGCTTACATCTACGCGTTTCAAGTTCGGTATGCAGTCGGTACACATCATTTGCGGTTGCGCCGCAGTGACGAGCAGTCGATGTACTATTTTTTTTTTAATTTTGTAAGTTGTACTCAATAGAGAAGCGTGCAATTTGTGAGTTTTATTTTAGTTTAATAAGTCCAAGTAGATATTTTCATAATAGGGCACAGTTATTGACTTAGGTATACTGTGCTGTTTTTGTGATTCGCTTGAGCGGTTGAGGGTGGATTCTTATGAAATTTGCGTCAAGATCACCACAATCATTTTTATTGAACACTAACCGACCTGACGAACTTTGTACCGTAACTTAATTCATAAACAGCCGAGGTAGACTGCTGTGTATTACATTACCATGCCAATTGCTATTATTATTATTTTTAAATGCGAAACCATTTTCAAAGTTCGAATTTTTATACTACAAAATGTAAACAATTTTGAACATTGAATATTTTTTGTTTTAAGTAAGTAAATAATTTTGATATAACGAAACAGTTTTTTTATTAAATTGTACGGTTGTACAATTTAACCATTTAAAAATTACCTTTTATTGAAAATGTTTACAAAAAAAATATAATTGAGTCCTTCGATTGATACAGTAAAATCAGACTGTCAACTGACTGTTTCAATCAGACTGTTTTATTTCTAACTTAGAAAACGATCTTTTTTTTTTAACGAAATTAGTATGTTTCTAAATGAAATTAGTTTATTTGTTGATTAAAATTAAGTAATTTCAGTAAAATTGACCGTTTATAATATTTAAAGTACTCTCCATCAATGTGGCATGACCGATTGATACCCTGTATAGTGAACTTTATTACCATTTAGCAAATGATCCCTATCTGCCGCGGAATTGATATCAATTTGAACTACCAGAGAAGTTTCTTTGGCGGTATCAGATTTCGAACTCACTGTGGAGTTTCCTTCCAATACTTTCTTATTCTTTACTTGTTTCTTAGTCTGTTTGATTTTTAATGTATCTTCTTCACTGTCAGAGAACTCCGTAGGTAAATCTACATTAAATTTCCTTTTAAAATAATTTTGATATCTTTTCACCTCGGCTCTATTAACTTTTGGAGTCAAAATCGTGCCTTTATATCTTGCTAAAAAGCTAAACTTTGCGAGACGAGAAGTGAATTCGAGCTTTACAGCTTGATCTGCTTGAGTTATAGCTGCTTCTAAGCGCTTCCTAAATTTTTTATTCTCTAAAGATCTTTGTAGATTTTTTTTACTACCTGCGTATGGTCGTAATTGAGATGGAGCCATCCAAGCTCGTGTTACTTCTTTTGAATCAAAAAATACAACATTATAGTGAGTCTGAAAAGTTTTTAGTTAATTTAAATTTAAAGCATAAGGATCAAAATCTAATTAAAAATGAGCACATTTCTTTTGGTTTGTTTCTTGGGATATAAATTGATAGAAAAACAAGATTTTTTTTTGTCTAAAGGCCTATTTGATGCTTACTATTTTCTGCGACCAAACTCAACTGTCATACTTATAGCAGTTCACATTTTTCATATTAAGAGAAGTAAAAAAATAAGAGGAGTTGCATGACATTAAGAAACACACGTCGCCCTTATACACTAAAGATGTAAGTGGCGTGTTGCCATCGAAGCCTATTAGATATTTGATAAGCTTACCAGCTACACTTTACATGGCGTACAAGCTTGCCTATTGACAAAAACCAACTGATTTAAAATTACCATGTCTACTGAAATTAATACAGATTTTTATTTTACGCCATTTACGAAATTGATACGTTGATCATCACTAGCGAATGTAATCTTGGACCATGATTGCTATTCAAGATCTTGGCGTCTTTTTTCTGAATCAAGATTGGTCAGTTCGAGATCTTGTTGAAATTCGGGTCAAGATCTTGGTCTCGAATCAAGATTTTCGAGATTGAGCAGAACAATTGAAAAAAATGCGTTTTTTTTGTATAAAATACTGCAAATTGTAAGTAAACAGTATTTTAATAATATGTAATATAATTAAGTATATATATTTCAAATTAAACAACATTGTATTAACACAGCACCTAACCAACGTTTATTTTAAAAATTAAAAAGGAACAATCATCATTTTAGTGACATAGGTAAATGAAATAAATGCGAAAATGCAATGAGGTCACAAATTATAACCTATAATTCACGTAATTTAATGAAGATCAAAAAGTTTACACGTAGGTACGACACTTTAAGCGCGCTCAACCTGAAAATCTCGAAATCTTGTTACAATCTTGGACTGTTTTGTCAAGATCGCGAACAGGATTTCGAAGTTCAAGATTGGTGGCTTTCAATATTGAATCTTATAAAATCACTCGATCTTGGTGGAATCTTGATCTTTCAAGATCTCAAGATTGCATTCCCTAGTGATCACTAATTAGGAACTATATGGGAACTAGCTATGTAGGTAAATAGTGGTCTAGAGATCTCTAATACAATATAAATAAACTTATTTTGATTAAAGACTGGGATATCAGTAGCACACAATATGATCCTCATGAGCTATGGGCTTAATAGTTTGTAGATTATTGACGAAGCCATATAGATAATAGAACTTTTGTATGGATCTGTAGTCTACCTTCGACAAAAAAAACCGCAGCTGTTGTCACAGACCAAGTATAGTAGTACTATTTAAATTATGCGCTTCGACTATATTCGTCAAGCTTCGGAAATCCGAATGTATTTTAAAGATATCTTTATAGAGATTAGAACATAATTAAGCTTTTCGCTTAAATTTATATTAGGTTACCCAATTTAAAAATAAAAGTACCTATTGATTGTAGAAAGAGTAAAAAGTGTAAAGCCGAAACGCATAATTTAAATTGTAATAATGTAGGTATTTTATAGGAGACTTGAACACGTGAAATTTATTGTGGATGAGATCTGTCTTGGTGAATAACTCACGGGTATGTCGGAGAAACCATCAAGCCAATAGAACTGTTCGGTGTCAGGACAGTCGTCCACCATGGCTGGCCACCACGGCCACCCCGCCAAACGGGCCACCACCACCGAGCCCACGGAATATTCGCTGTGGATAAGATCCTCTTCCTCGTGCAAGCGGATAGGCACTTCCGGCACTGAACAGCTTGATAGTGCGGGATCTGAAGTGTGGACCGAATTATTGATTTTTAGGTCTAATACTTATCCCATTCACACTGGGTAATATTAGACTGAAAAATATGTTTTTTGGTTCGTCAGGTTTAACATATAACTTGTAATAATCTTGCGATGTTTGTGTAAACATTGCTTACCTGTATTAGGTGTATACAAGCAAAAGCATTACTGATATTTGTATGTAAGTACATATAAATATTCACGCCAAGTGGAATAGGTAGAGAGTATCGAGTTCCAAATTTTACGGTATCTGCCTACCTATCTGCATACCAATATTCATCCACTAGTATAGATCTATCTATATAATATATAAAAAAAAAATGAAACCCGTTTTCCTTGGTCACGGCATCACGCGTGAGTGGCTGGACCGATTTCACTAATTTTTTTGTTGTATTTGTTATTATTAGGAGAAGGTTCTTGAGGCCGATAGATTACCAAGGGCCGACGAATTTGATGGCCAACCGTCTGGAGAGATTTTTTGGGGAAATAAATAAAACACACTGTTACACGTTGCTACAGGGGCGAGAGTGAGGCGCAGAATGTTCTTCTTCTTCTTTTTCTTGTACTGGGAGTTACTTCTTATTCTTCAGAGTCCCAGTGTTTTTTCTGGAGGTCCGACCGCGAATACTGACCCGGTTCCCGGCTCCCGTATTTATACAAATTCGGGAATGGGATTCCAGAATATTCTTTGCCTCACCCCCGGGACCATACTTTATTTAAAATCTTTACCAAAACATACATTTATTACATTGTATTATTTTACAAACCTTATTTCCTATGTAGACCTATTCATACATACATAGTTGTGCACGCGGCGGCGCTCGGTTTTCGTGTGGCGGCGAAATTCCGCGATTTCCGTATTTTATACTACCCTGCCCCCCGCCGTCCTAGTATAAAATGTGCGGGCGCGGCGCTCTCGAATTTACTAGCTTTACGGGCGCGGTCGCATGCACATTACATCTGTTTATCTACCCATAACAACATATTATAATCTTATTTAGATTGGGTAAGTAAAACGCAAGAAATTCAACATTTTATTATCACACCTAAACTTGGCCGATTTTTCGGCTATTTACCATACTTATATGCTTTAAATTACGTTAATACAGTAAAACTCAACATATTCTATCATTTGATACACAAATCTAGATAATAGAACCTATTTTAGACACAAATTTTACATAAATTATCTTTGTAAATTTACATCCATAAAAACATCATAAATCGATATAAATCCTAGTCTAAAACATCATATTCCAAGTTAAAATAACTATATAAACGTAAGAAAGTATATACGAACATAATTATGTAAAAAACAGATGCTATACACATAAATCAAATTCTTGAAACATTAACATTTTGCCTAGTCAATATTATCCTTTAAGTATCGACGCGTGCCATCCTACGTCAATCCGTACTCACGCCGATGTGTCTATGGTCGTCGTGCACAGTTCTTACGGACAAAAATATTAAGAAAATATCAGAAATATTGAAAAATATACATTTAATTTTCATCAAAGAATATAAATACTGTTTAACAAGAGATTTTCATATTTTAAAAAACGCGCGTAACGAATGTCAATGTCATTTAGAGCCACAGACTATATTGAAAGAGCATCGTTTGTTCGGAAACCACTTATTAAATTCGATCATCATTTGTTCGGAAACGTAATAACATTTTAATTTTTCCCATACAAACCGAACGGGCGGTACGAAGTTCGCCGGGACAGCTAGTAGTATATAATATGTTTTATTACGTGTTCACTGATCATAAATCATAACCATCATCATCATCAATAATGATGTTGTCATGATAAGTAAAAAATATGTGCACTAACAAATATAACTCAAAAACCACTAGTCTGATTATGATAAAACTAAAATGGGACTACCACGTAGTCATGTCCTATCTAAAAAAGAACCATCAAAATCAGTTGGTTAATTAACCGACAAATTGCGTAACAAACATACAAAAAAAACAGTCGAATTGATAACCTCTTTGTTTGAAGTCGTTTAAAAATAAGTTTTACACAATAACCATGCAGGATTTACGCTGGAAAATTGATACATAAGTAGGATTCCAGAAAGCGAATATAGCCTTTTTATGCCAATAATTTGGATAGTTTTCGAGGATTTACGTAGATTAAACTACATGCAAATTATTCTGACTTACCTTATATGAATATGTTACAAAATTATTTTATTGCAAATATTAATATTAAAAATATATATTTATATAAGTTAGTTATTAGATAAATTAAACGCAGTAAAACTGTAGAATCGATTTCAACGAGTAAATAAATAAATATATATCCCTGGACAAGTTACACAAATTGAATCTAACCCCAAAGTAAGGACTGACGGTAAGAAATTTACTCCTATATTTACAATAAATTTATCGCCTCTGTGGTCTAGCGGTTCAGGTGTTGGACTTGACTGCACGAGGTCCGGGGTTCTAATCCCGGGTCGGGCAACAAAAAAAGAAATATTGTTTTTCCAATTTTCTAATAAACAAAAAATGTTGCTCGGGATTGGATATGTGCCCGAATGGCGATAGGCTTGCCACCTATCACATTGTGGGACTTAGTATCTGGCTAGTCGTGGGTGTCCTGGTTGTGCCCCTGCCTACTTTTTTTGTAAGAAATTTACGCCACTTAGAGACCTCAAAGATGGTAATGAAACGTTGCCAAGCTGAGGCCGGTATGTTAAGTCTCGAACAAAAGTAAGTTTAACGGCTACCTTAGTATGCGTTACCCAGCTAGAAAGTAGTACCTACACTAATATGAGTGGGACAAATAATTAGTGCTCGATGTGCTGTAAATGTGCGCTGAATAAAAAATTTGTGCATGTTGTCGTTTTGGAAATAAACGGAAAAAACACTTCTAGCTGGGGTAACGTTACCCCAGCAAGAAAAATCTAAACTAATTATCGGAGAGTTAAAATTGTGTATGAGCAGAGAGCTTATATTTGTGCAAATTTGTGCGTCTTCAAGTTTTCGAGATATTGCGTTTCCTGCTGCGGTAACGTTTTGCAAAATCGTGTATCTCAAAGACTATTATATGTGCGCATGTGGAATAAACACGCACAAATAGCTCTTAATTTGTGCGTAGGTTCTCTGATATATGAAGCATGTTATCATACATATAAACCTTCCTCTTAAATCACTCTGCCTATTTAAAAAAACCGCATCAAAATCCGTTGCGTAGTTTTAAAGATATAAGCATACATACATACTGACAGACGCGGAAAGCGACTTTGCTTTATACTATGTATAGATGTACTATTTGTACAAATGTTACTAATCTTCTGTATGTTTGTTCACAAACAGTATGCAGAATAAGTATGCTGAATGTATTTTATTTAAGCTTGGGATGAAAATACCTAACTAATAATATTGAAAATATAAATTAGGTTACTTTTTACTAATAACTTTTTTTGAATAAATAAAGTATTTATTTTTTATATAATTTTCGACTTTCAGTGTACATACTCGGGCGTATTAAGTTTCAATCGGTTAATGAATTAAGTTAAGAAGGTCACCAGTATGTATGAAAACGCCGCTTTTTTGTAGTCATTCGAATTTGGTCGGATAGCCAGTGTTTACGTTGCTCTTTCGATTTTTGTTAATATTTACTTAATGCGAAATATTTCACAGTAGATATTTATCTTTAATATTATTTGACTAAACGCACTAATTTTTTGTTAACACCTAAACATCTTAGGTTGAGATAGTAATTT
>NJDD01037679.1:184584-201680 GCA_002245505.1 Calephelis nemesis
AACGACTTTTTTTTTCTGGTTCGGTTCCTAATAAAGGCAGATATAATATATGCCATGATTTCCGTTTCTATGTGTTTATTAAATTTATGTCCGTATTTTTATGTTGGTATTGTAATAGTTGACTACTACGTAAAACACCGGGACATCGGTAAAGTGAAAGTTACTCTGTGATTAAAGGTTATTGTGGTGTGCTGTTAAACATTTTTTAATTATAGACCAATAGTCAAAGGCATCATTAGTGTTACCGGATATCATTATCTAGAGGGGGTCGAAAAGGTTGGGGTGCAAGAACAACTCTGCTGGCTACTTTATCCTGTAAACCGGACTATGACAACATCCAGTTATAGCGACAGGAATAGCTGTATAAATACAGTAAGTATTAAATTATCAAAATCAAATTATCATTAAGTATCAAATTCGACCGCCTCGTTGGTCGAGTGGCTCGAGTATACGCCTAACTACACCGACTAACCGCGAGGCTCGGGTTCGATTCCCGACGGGGGCAGACATTTGTGTGATGAACATTTAGATGTCTGCATTTCCGGGTCTGGGTGTTTATTACATTTATTCTAGTATTTATTTAAGTATTTCTATGTATTAGTGTCTATCGTTGACTAACACCCATAACACAAGCATATAATTTGCTTACTTTGTGGTTAGATTCAATTTGTGTTACTTGTCCAGGGATATTTATTTATTTATTTATTATCAAATTCGAGAAATCGTGATTATTGCTTGCAAATCCCTTTAGTAAATGTTGATTAATGTGCTAAGTATATTTAAATAATAAAGAAAGAAAATACCGTCGGCTGGCGAGCTTCTTCTTCGGGTTCAAAAGCTCTATTAGTTGCAGTACTAGCTTTAACCAATTTATTGTTTTTTTGTTCCATTCTGTTGTTTAATTACAAAAAGTTTAACCATTGAATTTTAATTTTTTGCATAAAAGCTACTTTCAAGACGAGACCTCAAGCTCAATTTTCCCTCCAAAACGTTCTATAGTAGGGATGTTCGATCGGATCCGATACGTACTTGTGTTAATCGATACAAAGGAATACGTACGATCAACCTGAAATCGAATACGAAAAACTACAACACAACCCGAACTTTGTATTACTTGTATCGATACAACAACCGAGTTGATCGCATAATTGCCGATTCGTATTCCTGTATAGAGACAAAGACACGTGAAATTTATATCAGCTGCCTTTTTCCGTCGGGTGTCAAAAATCAAAAGAAAAATCAGTTTTACGTATGAAGATAAAGATCAGTTTCAAATTAGCTATTGTAAAAAAAGTGTAAGTAAGTAGTACTCGACATGTAACAAAAATTAAATCTAACACCCAAGTAAGCTTGTGTTATGACATCCATAGCACAGTCATAACACAAGGTTATGACTGTGCTATGGATGTTATTTAAAGATTCAAATACTTGAAAATACGTAAATAGATACTGCAATCATTTTAATAAACCCCCACAATCGGAAGTATGCTCGTTTAAATGAAAAAAGGAAAATGCAGATCAAAATTGTACATGTTTAAATGACTGATAAATGCTTTTGAAAACAACGTTTTTTATTTAGATACTAGCTGACCCGGCAGACGTTGTTCTGTTATTTTTAAATGTGACTTTGGTAAATTAATGAGATGAGTAACCCATATCTATTAAAATTATAAAAAATAGATAGTAGCCAATTCTCAGACCTACTGAATATGCCCGTAAAATTTGGTGAAAATCTGTAAAGTCGTTTTAGAAAGATGTAAAAGATGTGCAGCTTATTGTTATCTATTTGTTGTATGTTATCTATTTCCATACTTTTACCTTAAAGACCAGCGGTCGGCTTTTAGCGGGCAGGGCCACGGGGCTGCAAGACAAACTAATGGTGGGCCACACTTTTGATATTAACCCTAGAAGCCGAACATACCCAAGTGCTGAAGAACATACCCAAAATCATACAATTGATCATATTCCATAGAAAAAAAAGAAAATGAGCATTGAGATTATTGTTCTTAAGGCTGAATCCTCACTATATGTGGATGCATTTCTTTTTATATTTATATTTTATTTACAAAACATTCACGGGTCTCAAACAAGAAGTCGGCGGTCTACAAGAAGACCGCGGGCCGCGGGTTGCCAACCGCTGCTATAACATCGTTTCACTTGGAATTTCAAGTACGCAAAAAAGGGCTAATTTTTTTAATTGTTTCTTAAATCATCAAAAGCAAATCCGGTAATTGGATCAGCATTTTTAATCTGTATTTTATAAAAAATATATGTTAGTCAAAAAACTTCTCTTTTTAGAACGATGACACTATCTTTTTAATTTTCATTAAATTGTAGTGTAATAATCGTTTTTATATTTAAGAATATTTATTTAAAAACTGAAATTTAATATTTAAACCTAATAACATAAAGGAAGTGCGCAATTACAATTTGGTTGACTGCCGGCTTCTGGGCTGGTCGCCATATTTGTGGCGGATTAGAACTCGTTTTCGCTAATATTTGTCGTCGTTAGCGACGAAAGGGAGTGAATATAACTCCCTTTTTTGTAAAAAGTCTATATCAGTCAATTTACCATTTGGGTAAAAGAATAAGTATTGTGAAAAGTGTGATTTTTCTTTGTTTTGTATCATAAACATGGCTTTCTAAAATGTCGGCCCTGAATGTAAAATTGTTTTCTCCCTGCGGAGTTTCCCGCTCAGCTGATTTTGTGAATGTTGGAAGAATCCAGAATGGACAAAATAAATCGTTCCTCTATACAACAGTCGAGGCCCCATGCCGTCGACAATAAAAAAGGAGCAGGTGAGTTACTTGTCATTCTAATATTATGATTCCCTATATTTTTCTCACCTTCTCAAAAGACAAATTTTTGGTTTTAATAATCTAGGAATTAAAATACACCGGCTAAATCAACTCAATTTGATTATTTTTTTAAATATTTCACAACTTTTCAAAAGGTCACCTAACATTTTCGTGTTGACGTAATGGTGATCTCAGTTAATAAGTCGCATTACATACAAAACAAAAAAAAAATTGCAACATTGTTATTGATCTGATTTAAGTAATGTAGGTTTATAATTTATAGAAGTTACGCATAAACCTTGGCCAAGAAATAACAAGAAACGTGAAGGATCAAGTAATACTCCAAAGAATGAGCCTAGCCGAAAGAATGTACCAGCTCAACGAGGCCGGGGTCAAATGGACAAACGTCCACGTACCCGTGGTGCCACTCATTTCAATATGGGTAGAACGGAGAACACCGGGTAAAATATTTCACAATATTTTTTTTTTCATCTTACTTAGTTGTACTTTTAAAGCATTGTGCATCAACAACATGAATGGCTATATGGTTATTCTAGCCGTTTCAAGTCTATCCTTATATTTATATAATATAATAGGTCAGCTTAATGAAAGGTGTTTTACTAAAAAAAATATGATTTAGTTATTTATCAGCTAAACGCTAACAGCTTGTTTGTATAATTTGAAGTATTGTTTTCCTTGAGATTTTCCCTGTATCAGTTAATTGGTTGGGCTTGATTAATTTAACTAATTTTCGAGTTTTACACAGCTAACATTCATTACATAAATAAGATAAAATTTTACTTAACAAATGTTTGTCCTATTTCTTATAATACATATTTTAGATTAATATTAGTATTTTTATAATAGTGAAATTGTACTTTCATAGTGTATTCTAAAAACTTATCTTAATGGGATATTGTAACTTACTGTTAACTTTAGGAAAGGCCTATGTCCAGCTGTGGATGTGGTAATTGTAAGTGTTGAGTCCTGAGTGTGCTGTTTGGCTATGGAAACATAAGTTATTACATTCAAAGCTCACTGTAATCATTAAAATATTGTAATGTTTACATATATACATAAAAATCAATTGCTGGTTAGTCTTGCTAAAATTTGAGAATAATTGAACTGATTTGGCTAATTTTGGTTTGGAATTATTAGATCTCAAATAGTCAATCTAGTAAAAAAAGACATACTATATGCATGATTTATAAAGTATTTAGAAGGTAAATAAAATTCGTTTGTTTTTCATAAGAAATGTTTTTCTTGGGAAAATTGGGAAAAAACACGGATTTTTTTTGCATTTTGTTCGTTGCAAATGGTTTTGGGGTTAAACACACACATTTTTACGTTATTAGGTAGCCGAATTCTCAGGGATCCTAAAAATATATACATTTATATGTTTTTAATACATAAATCGAAAGATATCGTCGTTTTTCCGATTTCCCGCCATTTTTCGCAAAACGTGTGTGTGTGTGGACAATTGGGCGGCAAAATCGCTTATGCGTGGACTGTTGACTGGATAAGAAATAGCTTGATAAAAATAATTAAGATTATTATTTGTTTATATTTTGATTTTTCTCTCTGTTCAGGATAGAAGATGAGGAGCCAGAAATTGGATCAGTGTTTGTGCCTGGAAGTAAGAAGCAAAACTTTAATCATTTGCTGAATTTTGTGTATCCCTCCCGTAGTGGTCAAGATCGCAGGTGTCCTGCCCCACGGAGGCAAAATTATCAACGGGTGTCTTTTAAACATCAGCATGACCTCTATTTACGAGCCTAGTAAGTTTATATTTATTAGAATGTAATTGGCCTCAGTTTCTAAATGTAAAGTATTCTTTTGTACTACTAGAGTCATTATTTAAATGGTAATAAGCTTTTTTAGCCAGACATAGCATAGTAGCATGCCAACATTATTAGTCAAATAGAAGTTACAGGCATAGGGCATAGGAAAAAAATCATCAATTCTGTGTGTTCAAAAAAATACTAAAGGTACCAGTTGATTATACAGTATGTTAAGTACAATTGTCAAACCTTCATTCCACGTCACGTCGTTCATTTTACATCATAGGTATGTGTTGATTTTTTTTAATTTCTACAGACTTGTGTAGCTTTCTTCACCTTTATTACTATAAGCATGCCATTTCAAAGACTGGAGTTACATTTCCCTGATAGACTATTCAAATTATTCGAACTTCTGAAATAATATTGATATTATTTTAAAAGTGCAAGATTTATTGTTATGGGGAGGCAGTTCTCAATTATTTTTGGACTGAAATTATAAAATTAGTAATCTGTAAATTAATAAAATTAATTATTAAAAAGACCATTTGCCTTTCTGCCTAACAATTAGCATAGGTTATTACCATCAAGAGTGTTGTGCAGCTCATTGATGGGTAGGAATTTATTTGAATTAAGAAACTATTTTATTTTTGATGTTGGTAGTTTCAAATAAGCTTTTTTTTCAGTTGCCAGTTTGTAGTGAATGGAAATGGAGATTATAAAGCAAATTTGTTAGACCCTGATGTGCCTATAAAGTGGGAGCAAATTGAGGAAATTGTAAGTTTAACCTCATAAAAACATAAACACCTTTTACATTAAAAAATACATCATATGCTACCTATCTATGTATAATAACTAAACTACGGATTATTAAAAAAAATATCTTCACGCCCATATTCCCGAGGAAGGAGGCAGAGGCACAACCGGATTATATGCAACATAAAAAGCTTGCAATATTATGCATGAAAAATGCTTGAAATATGCACAAAACCTGACGGAATATGCAACATTAAATGAGTAATTTTTTTTGTTTATATATTATTCCTTCAGATTTAACTTTAAACTTGTTTTAAGTTTTACTTTATTAAGTATATATCTTTATAACTTATTGTTTTTTAATAAAATAAAAAAAAACTATTCAGTTTTAGACTTTTTTGTAAAATCAGCATACATGTAGTAAACTATCCATTGATAGACGATAGTCGATACAGTAACATGTAACATAACTTAATATTTTTTTAAACATTAATAATCCAGTATTGTTCTAAATGTTCAGTGGTAAGATTAATTCTTTCGTTCAAAATATTTTTACCTACAGGTCGATAAGGATCGATCCACATCTACTGAGGTAACTGGGCAGAATTTGAACTGGGGTGCTATGTTAACACTTATATTTTCTGGCAAAATTTCCGCCGGCCCATTAATAAAACTATCAATTTGACACAGATGAACAAATAACATGCATAATAGGTGCTGTTTTTTTTTTCATTTTATTGTAGTACCAAAACAATATCGCCCGGCTGCTGAGTGCGCTGCACTCGAAAAATATTGTAAATTGTTGTGATAATATGCATCATCACAAGATCTTAGGAAAAATATGCAATTAGCGCTGAAAACACCTTAAATATGCAAATGTATATGTAAATATACAATTGCATATTACCTGGTCTCTAATATTGACACATTTAAGCAAGCAAATCTTCTGTTAATATATTTTTTTCTTAATCTCAAAAATGGTTTATACGATTTTCATTAAATTTAGTATGCAGGATTTTCGGAAGTGATGATCGTTTTTGCTAGGTTTCATGTTTAAAAATTCGACATTTATAAAAAACCAAACAAGGCTTGGGCATATTAGGTACTTGAATTTATGGATAAAAGTTAGTAGCTTACTACAAATTCTGTCTTTATTATTGTATATTTTTTTATCCAGATACCTACTAGCCATTTAGTTTTCTTACTGTCATTTTGCATAATACAAGCAATGTGTAAGCCCCCTGAAGTATTTGATGTTGTTTTTTTTCAGGTGGTTAGAAGTTCTGGCAAATCTGAATGTCCGATATGCTTGGGCAGCCCAGTGGCGGGCAGAGTAGGTGTATGTGGGCACGTGTACTGCTGGGCTTGCGTGCTGCACTACAGTGCGACACATGACAAACAACCACCGCCGTGCCCGGTGTGCTCCATGCCCCTAAGAGTAGAGGACATGAAACCCGCTATTGTGGTGCAGTGGGAGGCACCTGCTGATGAGGTAAATCATGGTTTTCTTTTAGTTAGATATTCATAGTATGTACATTATCATATAAAGTATTTTCACACTTCTGGCGTACTGGTAAAGGGGAGTCTACATTTGGCAAACATCTGAGGGACGAAGGTCGTGCATTTAATCCTACAAAAAAAATTTCGATCCTACATTATTGTAATAAAGGTAGAAGGCTAAATGCTTTAGAAGCCTTAGAAATTAATAAAAGAAAAAACAATCCACAATTGTTAAATGACCAAATAGAATTGAACACATCCCCCCTATTAAATATTTTCTAGTAATTTAATATAATCTAATAAGTAATATAATTTTTGTCATAAATTCATTTAATAACGTTTCAGTTGTATTATTATTATTGCTTTATTGACTGCTTATTTTGTATTGACATATCCTTTAATATTTATTTTAATGTATTTTCATGTTGGATATTTTTCCTATTTAATTATATAATTTTAATTTAAATAATTTTACTTTTAATAATTAATTACTTATTTTTTATTTTTTTGGTCTGACATTTACATTTAATTTAATATTACTTTTTTAATTTTGACATAGACATTTATTATTTTTTCTTTTATTTTTCTTTTATTCAACTGACTTAAGCATAAATAATTAAGTTGTACATATGTATAAATAGCAAATTAAATTTAGTAATTCATTAATGAAATGGAGGTAATTAACATGTTATTTATTATTGTTTTCTCAAATTGGATTAATTTCCCGATTCAGTGGGGAAAAAATCAATAGCTTGCAACCCCATTGTATAAAGGATTTAAGTTTTTTTTTTTTGTATCTACCCACTATGAAATGAATTTATGTTTATTATTCAAAAATATTGTTCAGTAATTTAAGTTCTAGCCCTGATGATGCTGTAAAAAGCGAAACCGGTAGGCTATTTATAAAATAATAAAATATAAGTGATACGTAAAACAGTACAAGTGTTTCTTCATTTAAAAATATGAAAAATCTCATTTGCTTTTTGTAACCTCATGAAATCAAGTCTAACATCGGACCACTAGGCCACAGAGGTGACATTTGTTATGGTCTGGCGTCGGAATTGACGTTTGGAAAGCCCGGGTTCCATCGGAGATTAGTTTAGTTGGCAACATAAAAGGAAGAAAGTGTGTATTTTCAATGTCCTTATAAAAAATATGTTTCCCATGATTGGGATATGTGCCTGGTTGGAGATGGGCGTGCCACCTATTACGTTGTGGGACCTAGGGTCTATGGCTAGTCGTGGGTGCTCTGGTTTTTTTTTCTGCTTCCATCTTTGGGAATGTAGGCGTGAAGATAAGTTATATTTACAAAACTTGGCTTAAGGTTGGCTACGATTTTCACTTACATTTTTCGTATAATATTGATAAGGGAACAAACAATTACAAATTTCTTGATGGTAAGCAGTGAAACCAATATCTGTACTAATATTATAAAGAGGAAAAGTTTAATTTTTTTGTTTGTTTGTTAAAATTGAATAGGCTTTGGAACTACTGGATCGATTTCAATAATTCTTTTAACTTTAGAATGCTACGTTATCCCTGAGTGACATAGGCCATGTTTCATCAAAATTGGTGCAGTAGAAGCCAAGTTACGCAGGCAAAGCTGCGTGAAACTGTTGTGTGTAATAAATGGAGTTGTTAAGTCAGTTCTCTCGCCATTGTAACATTCTAGTCTATGGGACAGATTTGAAACTTACTTGATTTGAGCTTAAAATCTCTGTCTAAAATTGGTTATTTACCATTAACATTCTTTGTGTTTATAAACAGCATAATATTTTACCTTAATTAAGGAAAACCGACTTAGGCTTATATTACCCTGCCACTGCACAATGATCTGGTGTGTGGCTAAGCGGATTTTGCCCTTGAAATGGCGCTTTATAGAGATGAGATGGCGGTGTGATATACCGTTCGGTTTTTTGTGTACAAATCGAATATTTTTAAGGATAAGGGTAAACTCCTCATCTCTCCACATGTGTGAATGTGGTGAAATATTTGGTTTCAGGTTACAATGAGACTGGTGCGACGTCTGCGGGGGTCCACCGTAGTGGAGGCGGCCCCGGCCCGCGGCCCGACCGCGCCTGCACCGGACTCGGCCGAGGGTAGTGTGCTGCCCCTCGCCAATCACAAGGACGCTCCCTTTGCCAAGATATTCACTGCCACTAAACAGCAGGTAAATTTAGATTTTATATTTACTTAGTTTTTCATAATTTAAGATGCTGATCGGGTCTAACTTAAACTCAAATTGATTCAGACGAACATGGTGTTATTTCACAATTAAAAGATTGAGTTTATCTGCTTCACAGGCTGTGACACATAATTAAATTTTTAGATAACAAATTTGATATTAATTGCCCGATAATACAGCTAAATGAGAATGTAGCTGTACAAATAGCTTTATAATAATGATGAATATAAATATCCATGAAAAATTATACAAATTAAACTTAACCCCAAAAAAAGTAAATTATATGCTTGTATTATGGAAGTTAGTCAATGCTAATACTTAGAAATACTTAAATAGGTACCTAAATGAATGTGATAAACACTGCCAGATTCAGCATTGAGATGTTTATCACATTAATGTCTGCTTTCGTCGGGAAGTGAACCCAAGCCTTCAAGTTAGTCAATAGAGTCGACTGAATATGCTAACCACTCAACCAATGGGCGGTCAACACCAAAACCAAAAACTATATGCCAATTTAAAAAAAAACATTGCCATAACTTGTCCAAAAATCTCAAAAATCATAAATACAAACCCATTGCTGTTTTTTCTTTCAAAGTCTAGTTCTGACTTTCTAAAATACCAAATATTAAATTTTCTTAAAACAGTTGTGTAAAATTAATGAGTAATGAACCTACATAGTCGAACGCTATTTTAATAATAACAATATCATTTTATGGTATGATTTTTCAATGTCAAGTGAAAGTAAAGTAAAATATCTTCACGCACATATCCCCGAAGTGCTAGGAAGAGACACAACTAGGGCACCCACAACTAGCCGAAGCCGAAATAATTTTGTATGACGAATCTAATATCCATTGCATACTAACAGAAAAGTATTTTCAGATATTAGATATTTTGGAAAGAGACAGAAAAGAAATTCAAGATCAAATCATGGCAGAGATAGATACCTCTGAAATTATATATTTGGAGCAGGCCTTAGAAATGCTTAAGACAAAAGAAGAGAAAATTAACAGACTATATACTGAACCCACTGATGATATATCTGAAGAAACAGTGCAGGTAATATATTATTCATCCTTCATCTACATGTATGAAAGTTAGTGTATAGTGGATATAAGTTGCATATCATAAAGAAAGCATCAGAAAGGAAGGAATCACCAAACCAGTTATATCCTTTTTGGTAAAAGTTTCAAAATATGCATATTAAATATTTGTAAAAGAAAAGAAAATGAAAACATTGTAGATTTTCTGGATATAATAAAATTCGATATAAGTTACTGAGACATGTCACAGTTCTGAACTCTTTAAAATATTATAGACTACTGACTGCACTGATGGTATTTCAGAAGAGTAATAGAAATTAGCTATTAGAATAATACTGAACCTACACTTTTTGGGTACTTGCGTGTATGTGCACCAAGGGAGAGTTATTGCCATAATTTTTGGCCAATATAGGGTCTAATTAAGATATGCACTATTTTTATTAATAATATTAAAATAAGAAAACTTTTAAACCCCTCTACAAAACCTATCCGTAATGTAGTTCGTATCCGTTTTTCAATTATATCGGCTTTTCAGGTTATATACGAGAAGCCTACAATTTGTGATAAGAAGGTAGATTGGTTTGATGTCACCGATGAAGCATCTGGAGTTGAGGTTATTGAGAAAGAAGTGGCAGCTTTAGATTTGCATGGACTAAATCCAGACGCCGAGGAGTTTCATTTGCCTACTACTGAGGCAAAAGATATTGAGTGTGACAGCAATGATGTGGCGTTTCCCTTAACTGAATGCCCCATTGATGATGAAACATCTGAAGAAGCTCGTTTCGAGGATATTGATAAACAAAATCAAGCGAAATATTTCTATTTTTATCAAGGTTGGTGCTCAATATTTATTTATGTTATAGAATAGGATATGGTTGCAAGAATAAACCAGACGGTGGTTTTAACCCCGGCAAGCTGAGCACTCAAATAAGCTGCACTAGTATAATTATCTCGCATTACCTAAGTTACATGCTGACGACAATATGTAAGACCTTGAAGTTCCGGGTTGGGCTACTCTTTTTGTTTTATGGCTTTTTACTACTACCGGTCAGGCTACACAAAATATGTTTTTTAGTTTCTCATAAAATCAACATTTCATGGGATTGGTAAATTATTATAAGGAATTATTTATGCCTACTTCTGGATTCTGGACTAAAAAATGCTATGTGTATCATTTTTAAAACTTTACATTATTTTTAGCTGAAGACGGTCAACAAGTGTTCCTAAACAGATTGAATGTGCGAATGCTGAACGCGTGTTGGGGAAGTCTTGTCGTCGCGCCGGCTGTGATCCACGGTCGGGTGTTACATAGAGATACACATTTCCTCACCGAAGACGTAAGTCCATTTTTTTTAAGAATATTTCTACCAGCTGGCCTAGTTTTTTTTTGTTTTATATATAATGAAAGTTATTTACAACCTACTCGTTGCTTAGTTTCGATGGCTTTTAACTGCTGTACAAACACTGATAGGGTTTTCACTCTATAAATTATAAGCTGCAGACAGACTTGTGAGAATAAGAGTAAATTCACTAAACATACATATTTATATTAAAACTACTGAATTTTACTTAAATTTTATATTTATCTTTAATTTAGTTAAACTTAAAAGTAATTAATTTTTATAATAATGTATTGTTTAAAATTTTAGACAAGAACACACATGCCTTGTACTGCTCACTTGCCGCTGAACTGTGCCTTTGACATTGTAGAAATGGACCTGAAGCCACCACACGTCACAGTGGAAGTGCTTCGGAGTTATACAGGTAACTATTACTGTTAGATATAGTAATATTTTTTTATATTAATTATGAGATAGAGAAAAAAAGGAGTCTGCTCTCCTGATGATAACAGTTCGTAGCATATGTTAGGTGGCAAGCCTATCGCTAACCGGGCACATATCTAGTCCTGGGCAACGTTATTTTAATAAAAAAATTGTAAATTCATATTTTCAAATTTTTTTTGTTGTCCGACCCGCAGATCGAACGAGGGATTTTTAGAAGTCAAGTCCGATCCACTTAACTACAGAAGCAATATAATAATAATATAGAGAAAATGTTAAAAGAGGAAACATAATTCTTGCATCTTCTTGAAAACTGCTAGGTTTTTGTATTTGTCGCGTTTAGATATAAGGAAAATTATTTGTTTTTATCTTTTCAAATATGTTTAATTTTAGATGAACTAGAACGTCGCGCAAAGAAGCGTGCAAAGCAGGAACAAGAAGAGCGTCGTCGTGAACGGGCCTATCGTCGGGCCATGGAAGGGCCGCCCAAACCTGACATATCCTCAGAAGTGCTGTTCCCCTCCACATACGGTAGTCCACCGCTACACGAACCAATCTTTGAGTCGCCGTCCACTAGTGCCTCGCCCCCGATGGAACAATCTCCGTCAGGACTTTCTTTTGCTAAGGTACGTGTCTTTTTGTGTTATAAATGTTGTATTTTATACTTATAATATACATATTATTAATTAAAATTAATATTGATATTTTGCCAAACATGCATCCTTTCGGATATAAAATAAGTATTAGTAGAATAGGATATAATTTTCTTACTTTCTTGCAAATGCATATCTTGTTTATGACACAATATAAAGCCTAAATAGATAATTAATATACTAAACTAGAATGATAAACCTACTAACAAAACAAGTTTTGAAATGACGCTGCAACGTCGCAGTCAATTGTACTGCGCGTCAGGAAAGCAGTGTGCTAGTTCGGTATGCACTTAGAAAATATATCGTTAATGTTCCAACGGTTGTTTGCAGATGGCGAGCGCAAGCGGTACATGGCGTGTAAGGAAGTCTCCGGCAGCGCCGACGGTGGTGGCCGCCCCCAGCGAAGAGGAAGGTTCCGGGCCCCGGTCGCTCGTCCTCGGGGAGGCCATCGAAGCCGCCCTACACGCCACCGCACCTCCCTCCACTTCCAGCAAGAAGAAGAAATTCAAAAAGTTGTTCACCACTGACATGCAACGGGCTTCTTAGTTTTGAGTAGTATTATTTTAAAGGCGGGAAAGTAGTTTTTTTTTTTCAACTATTAGAAACACATTATGTATGACATTCAAAGCTGTAACATATTTATGTATGTGAGTTAAATTCTGCAACAAAAACTTTTAAAAGAGCTTGAAATATGCGTTGGGACCATGGAATGCAACATGTTTCATCTACGAGTAAGATTCCTTACCACATGAATTGCTGTAGGTTATGTTAATGGGTAATTTATGTATACAAAACTACAGCTCGTTTTGGTCTGAAAATTAACTTCTATTAGTTACCAGTAGAGACGTTGTTCAAAGTTTTCATACAAATAATTCACGGAGACACTAGTGAGTATAGCGCCGTAAGGAATCGGAAATGTCGAGTAAAATTATATTATCAAATGAAGCATTCGTAAAATATCTTGACATAACTTGCCTTGGGAAGTTTTCAGCAATACTGAAAACATAAAAAACAAAGCCAGTTCTAACATTAATGTTTTATTGAATTTGTGATCTTGGTTTAATTTTTAGATGTATTAATCTAAAAATACAATAAAATTTTATTTACAATACATATAAAATCTGTGGATAATAGATAAGTATTTATTTTTAAGTTGCAAGTAAAAGTAGAACTTATTTTGCCGCCTTTGATTGTGTATGTTTTATTTGTTCCCATGTAATTCTATCTGAAGTCTAGTGGTTATTTATAACTTACAACGTTTTTTTTCACAAGCTAATATTTAACTTACCCTGTTACATTTTATACCATCCATTGTTTAATTACTGTTCTCCATCATGGTAAGAGACCAGTCGTTGTCTATAGGTGTTATTAGTATGTACCTTTCACCATTGAAGTAAATAAAAAATAATTAAAAAAAGGAAAACGGAAACACATTCGTCATCATAAATTGTAACTATCCTAAAATCAACGTTCAAGAGAAAATACTTTTAGCGGGCCCTTACACGATAGGTTTTACTGTTAATTTTAAACAATTTAATTTATAATATAAAATAAAACAAAAATAAGTAAATTAAAAACACAATTGATTGTCGCTAAAATGACAGCGCTCCCAGCTGTATGCCTTACATCGTGAGATCTCATTGACATTTTGCAACATATTAAAAGTGCTGTAGTTTGTTTGAGTCTAATTTTCTTTAACATTTCAGCAAATTATGCACAATATTCAGCCTCAATTTCAAGCACTAATTCGAAAATACCTTACATGTGTGCATTTTGTTAATCTAATTTAGTTAATAGTAAAATTGATAGCAAAACATATTGTGTAATAGGCATCTAAGAATTTTACCAAATGATGTCATTATATTACATTGTGGTTCATGACAACGTGCATTTTTTTTAAACTTGCTATATTGTAACCTGATATGTAGATCTACCGTGTTTCATCTAGAATCTAGATAGCTATTTGAAAATGAGCTAAACCCTCACTTCTCAATTGCCAATTCTATTGAAAATTCACACATGTTTATTTTAGTTTTCTTGACAACACGGCAAAATTATTTAACAAAATGCAAGTTTTCTGAAATACCCTTTTCGTGTTTTAATACCCATTAAAATGTATTTAAAAGACTAATACCCATTAAAATGTATTTAAAAGACCGCTTTTAAAAAGTGTTGAAAAAATATTATACAGATAAAAGTGCTTCTATGGATAAAAATGTTTATTAGATTGCATTGTGCAATTAGTTTAGATCTTATTGAAGGTGATATGGTTTTTGGACGCTTATTTGTGTAATGTAAATACTTAGATATATCATCAGTTCCTGTATGTTAATTATATTATTAAATTATTTTTTTCTCTCTATGGTAATTTGCAGATATCCATTTAATTTGTTAAATATTAAGAGTATTTTTTTGTTATTGACTGATTGTCATGGTTTCATTTGTATTAAAAATATATTAGAACTAAAGATGAATGTTTAAAAAAGATCTTAAACTTCTTTCCAAACTCTATCGAAAAAAATATCATCATGTTTCTGATTATCTGTGGTCGCCTCTGTGGTCTAGCGGTCCGGGTGTTGGACTTGACTGCACGAGGTCCCGGGTTCGAATCCCGGGTCGGCCAACCCAAAATTGGATTTTTCCAATTTTCTAATAAAAAATGTTGGTCGGGATTGGAAATGTGCCCGGTTGGCGATAGGCTTGCCACCTATCACATTGTGGGATTTAGTGTCTTCGGCTAGTCGTGGGTGCCCTGGTTGTGCCTCTGCCTACCTCTTCGGGGATATGGGCGTGAAGATACTTTATGTTTCTGATTATTATTTTTAGAAAAGATGTCTATATCGGATCAGAACACACAAACACCATTTTTAAACACTTCTTAATTAAATTCTACCGTATGCTGACGACAGAAAGCAAATATAATCTAGATAATAGTGGTTATGTCTTCTTATAAAAATGTAAAAATAACGTATATTTTATGTTATTTCAGAATGGCACTCCAACTTAAATATATTTTACTTAAAAATATGTATGGAACTGACACTCAACAAAAAACTAGAGGCCATTCAAGACATACATATCTTCACGCCAAGACCCCTAAGCGGTAGGTAGAGAGTACCTGGTGCCAATCTTTGCAGAACTGCCTAACTTCCTTTACATTCATAACTCTACAAACACTGGTTTCGAAGAATCTTGACACCACTTTCAGATAAAACCTGATCAGTTCTCCCCAGTTACCTACCAACATTCATCAACATTCTCATTGTATATCTATTGTGTCAATCTTCTTCCACTTGACCGAACTAAAGTAAATGGATAATTTGTCTTGAAAAAGTGAAATTGTGTATGTCTTACATAGCTGGTGTAATGTTCACAGTAACTGCCATATGTTGTAGAAATTTTCTAAAGAATTATGATATATTCAAATAGAAGTGTTTTAAAATGTTTTTTTTAAAGAACTTACGATAAAATTTGTAAATGGTAATGTAATGGTATAACTTGATATAAATTATAAAGTACTTAGCATTTGGAAATTTAAAGGTTCATATAAATTATATATATAAATTTAAAATCATAAATGATTTACTTATACCGTGTCCTTTTCAGAAGTCTTCTTCTATTCAGGGGATGTCAACTTTTTTGGAGCAAAAAGCTTTGATATTAGAAAGAGATGTGTAAAAAGAATTTTTAGATTTACAATAAAAAAAAGTAAGCTCAAATTGTCTTAAACTTGAGTAAAATTCTGAAAATGCCTTCAGAGGAAGTCATATAAAATGACTAAAATTGAGTTTATTATAGTTGAATGTAAAATGTTTTCATAGAATGTATATGCCTTACCTTATTGTCTTGACCTTAAAATAGAAAAAAATATATCTTGTAGGGTTGCAATAGCTAAAATGTCTAGTATAAAAAGTCGTCCTATATAAAACTATCTAAAATATATAACTATACAAAGGTGACGGAAACATACCTAGCTTTAGAATTTCTTTACTCGCTATAATATTAAATCATTTTTATTTATTACCACCTAATGACGAACAACATTTTTGATATGGCTAAACTAAAAGTGCCGCACTAAACACTTTTAGGATTAGAAATGGGTATTATTTTTTTCTACCAAACTTTAAAACTCATGTTGATGAGGACATCATGATAGGTGGTGTTTTATTGGATGATTTTATAGATTCACGTTTTAGTTTTATCAGTGTTGTCTTAAGTTTTCCTTATTACCATTTCATTAAAATAAATTAATATATTCAGAATATTTTGTGTTTTATTTAGTTTTTAGTGGCCTCCAACGGCCTGTCTGATACGATCAACACTAGTTGAGGAGTGACTTTTCAAAAGGACTTATTTCTTTATTAACCATATTACCAGAAAATGAAAAAAAATCGGAACAATTATTTAACTATGGAATAAATTTTAAATATTAATACCATATTTCACATAATGTTGACTTGATCAAAATAGCATTTTTATATTATTTCTTTTTGAATTACGAAAATATATATTTAACTCTATAATTTAGAAATAAGCCTTTTTGACAGGGACTTAAAGAATTAAGCTGTTTTGTTCCATACTTGTTGAAAATAAGTCACTTT
>NJDD01037679.1:202284-218391 GCA_002245505.1 Calephelis nemesis
TACAACATCCAAAAAATATTATCACACTTTTTGATTTTATTGTTTTGATAACTATGTATTAGTCTACTAAGGTTATATTTGAAGATTTTAAATAGATTCCAAAAAAACACTATCTGTGATAACTCAGCCTTTTCATAAAAATGGTATTTTCAACAAACAGTAATTTTTTATATCAATTTGTATGTTAAATCTTATTGGTTGGTGTTTGGAGTAGCTCCGGAAGATACTACGTCCACAAATAGCGTGCATACACCATCTGCAGTTGGATTTGCTTCAGTAATGTTAACTTCTGTTTGAATTTATTTATTTCAGCTTTGTATCGGCGTGGTTCTTTTAAGATTTTTAATAAAAAACCAATGACCTTAGAAATAAGCACGATTCGTTGATCGTCTTGTATCAAAAACACATTTTATTCTTGAATTTCCAAAGGCGTAGGAAAAAATTTGTTCAATAGCATACTTTTTGCAATCGAAAAATTCGGTTAATACTTATTGTACACCTAGCTTTACCCAGAACAGTTTTGTAACGTAACGATTTGTTACCAAACTGTAAACAAAAACAAATCTATATTTGTTTTAACGGACGGCAACAGAAGAAATAACTTGGTATTTATAGCAAAATGACTTGATCAATGTATTATTAATGGCTCATATAAATCACACAAGTATAATACTTATTACTTACCGACAAATCGCAAAATTCTTTTTTGATAACCAAACTGTAAAACAGCTTTTCACCGCGGACAAGCGCACTAAAATACTCATTATCTCTATCTAACTCATGCCATGACAGTATTTATTAGCCAATCAGAATCGAATCAGTTTTGCCAACATCATCGCATTAGATTGAGTTAAAAATTTAAAGAAAATCATCTTAATATTACGTTACAAAACAGTTTGTTACCAAATGGTTAATTTGCTGGACCATCAAGTTAGTTTGCTACAGTTTCATGTTCTTTAACGATTTGTTATTAAATACATCATATATAATAATCTAAGTTATTGAGAGGGATTATGGCATTTAAGCGTAATTAAAAACATTCAAATAACACATGTAAATTCTGCCTAAAGTTGCAAAGGGATGGGCGGACATTTTATTTTTGTATGGAGACAGAAAATCAACAGTTTAAAAAGTTTTATAAAATGGGCATTATGTATTACTAAAAAGGTATTCATTAACGATTCTGTAAAATATAATGAATGTTCTGCAAAATAGAACTTGAATTATTAAGAATTAATATATTTATCAGTATTATTTTTTTGTCTAAACTTTGAGGACAAGTCAATTTCATCATAGGTCCAAAGAATTTGAAAATGACTCACTTGCGTTTTTTTGTCAAGGGCATATTGTCCCATACAGCGAATACTATGAACTCGTTCTCGAAAAACTTGCAAGGATATAAAAGCATCAATAAGAACAGCGTTAAGACTAATATAATATAAGCTGTTTTGTTCCGTAAATATTGTCAAAGAAACAATAACCTAGAGAAATAAGAAGTTTTGCAAAGGAATATTTCAATGGATTCAATACACAAAAACGATATGGATTTAAGCACTTTTGACGCGAATGTCGCTTTTTCAAATCGATTTTTCGGAGGAAAAAAGCTGTTTTGAACCAAACTTTAAATGTTAAACATTAAAAACATGGTATTTGGACTGATTTGCATAAAAAAAACATTTATTTTTAAAATGAGAAATAAGCCCTTTTGAAAAGTCACTCCTCAGTTTCAATTCAATATTTGGGATTTTGGACTCCACCGAGATTACGGTGATTCTGCCAATGTCAAGGTTGAGAGAGGCACAGAATGAAAAGCGTTTTTGCCTCGTGAATGTATGGCATTGAACCAGTGACCTGTAAAGACATACACAACATATGGTTAGTAGTAAAAAGTGGTTGGTTAGTTATACCTAAGGTTGGTTATAGCAACTGCTGGGGTAGACGTCACAAGTTTATACAAATAGACATTTTGACATTAATTACAATAGATAAATTTTACTTCATATGTGATGGTCAGAGTTTGATATTATTAAGTTTCAAAAATTTTGCTAGGACAAAAATACGAGATGAGTAAACCTGAGTAAGGAGGAAGTTAATATTTATTGGTCTGGGAAAGTCTTTAGGTAAAATTTCATACAGGGGAACTCTAATTTTTGGGCACAGGAAAAATATGTGTTCTAGTGTTCCCTCTTCTAGGCCACATTCACAAAGTGAGCTATCTCTGATGCGCAGTTTAGCAAGAAAAACAGGAGTGCAGACGTGTCCTAGGCGGAGGCGAATTATAGTAGATGTAAGGGATTTGTCTAATGCACGTTTTTTAAAGAACCATGGAATAGTTGGTAAATTTCCTTGAAGTGCCTTATAATGTTTGCCCTTCACTTGACTAGAGGATATCCATGCTTCCTTCCAGGCTTCCAAAAGATTTAGTTTAGCCAGGCATCGAAGATCACGAGAGTGACTAATATAATATTCTGTCTGTCCAATATCAATAGATTGTTTAGCCTATCCATCGACTATTTCATTGTTCATGATGCCTGCGTGACCTGGGATCCAGGCAAGGACAACATTTATATTCAAAAGGTGACACTGGTACAACAGTTCTTTAATTCTGAGAGTTATATAGTCAGTTGATGTCGTCGATGTTCGTCGTCACTGTCTTTTTCGCCTTTTGCTATGACGTCTTTTGCTTGCATTGACAGCGTCAATAGCCGGTTTTTGGCCATTCGTTTATACTCGTCACGTATTCCTTTTACTTTTGGTGCCATGCTGCATTGCTCGTGATAAAATTTAAAATCGTCTATCGTTAGTGAGAATCGATGTGACTAGTCAGCGCAACATACGTACAAGCTGTGTCTGTTGTGACATATCGTAGTTGGAAACGACTTCGACGAATATGCAGCCTTGCGTATTGGCAGCTCAGGGTGCTGATATGTATCTTAGTTGTCAACTCAGAATGGAAAAGTGTACATCAAATGACGTCATTGGTGTTGGCTATCTCCGTTGTACTTCTGTTGGTCACTAGAGATAGTAAGTATAAACCACGCCATTTGACAGCTATTTGAAGTACACTTTTCCATTTTAGTTGGCAACTGAGATACATAATCAGCCCCCTGGTTACAATAGGCAGACTACAAATTACAATAGGCGTCCTCTTTCGCTTGCACATAACGTAGGGTTTTGCTTTCACTCTACTCCAGTTCCTCTTTAGAACCTCCAGCCAAATATGAACTTTCTTTAGAATTTCCGTGAGGTTGAAGGCACAGGGTCACCATCAACTGCCGTTTTGTTGATTGTTATCTGTTTGTCTTCAGTGACGTATTCTATGCACTTAAGCGTACCGATAGCGCCATTCACGAGCCCATTCTCGACATCAAAGTTCATGGTAATCATATATGGATAATCTACATCTAGTTTTAAGCTGAACAATAAGCCGCCCAACTCAACAACTTGTGCAAGTTGCGTCGAGCAGTCGTGACCTCCCTCAACGTATTGTAGCCCTATCAGCCTTTATCATCTCTGATACTTTCGTACGATACGAAAGCGTTGTTGTTATAAGCGTCAACGAAATGGTTACGATGAAAAAGGTGACCAGCAGCACTTAAGATCTCTTTGGACCTGCTTTCTTTGCTTCTGAAGCGTGCTTCTATTAGAATTATTTGCTCGGGATCGAGTCTCTCACCGTTGCCGATTTTCGTGAGTTTGACCGAGAAGGTGGAATCACTTTATCTCTTTACCTGTTCGAGTGATCGATCGACCACAGATTGCGTTGCGTGGTCCTTTGTAGATTTGTGAAACATACTGTACTGGCGGTAGCGGACAAAAAAACCTCCTCAGAAGATGATAGTAAGACTGCCAATTGATTAATTATATTCGTATACACAGGTGATCTATTGCAAGCGCAGATTTATTTTATGTAGCATGTCGCAGTCAATCATGCTCAACTCGATGACTATGATGCATTTGACACCAATGACTGCATTTGTGATTCTCGAGTGCCTCTCATGCCATCGTGCTGGTGCGTCTTGATTGAACGCGGATTGTGCCACGCCGCCCAATTTTACGGTTGCTTTGTCAGTGGAATCGCAAGCATTGCGAAGTGAATTATGCTGTTTGATGTATTTCTTGTACGTCTCCATTAGCAACTTGAGAACAAAGGTCTTGCCGCTGCCAGTGGGGCCGGTAAAGTAGATATGAATGGGATTCAAATCAGGCGAGAGCAGCCGATGTGTTGCCTCGCGAATTAATTCGCGTTAGCCGTTATTTGTGCTTCGGATTATTTGGCAGTACTTTTGTTTCGACATCACATTGCTGCGTTTACGAACAGCCAATATACCTGCAATCTGTGTTGTTAAAATCATCTTTGTTCTCTGTATCATTGGGCCCCGAAATCTGCATCCCGCTTGTTGCTAACACCTAACGGATCGACGTTATCGAAGTCTTCGCAGATCTTCATAAGTTCGTCAAATATTTTCGCGATGTCTATATTAACCTTGAATTCTTTACGTTTGGCCCTAATATCTGCTTCTCTTTCGTGGTACATCCCAAGGAAACTGTCGCGGTCCAGAATTTCAACCGCCTCGTTTTAAAATGGTTCACAGAGTGTTTCAATTTGTCACTTAAAGTTCATAACATCACCCAATTAGCATCTGTAGCGAATGACTCGCGGTGTGATCCGTTTACGGTACGCGTTGTCGAGTTACGAGGCTGAATCATATGGCAAGTTGTTTGGCGCTGGCTCGTCATCGACTGATTCATTGTTTAGTTCATTGCCTGGCGGTTTACTCTTTTTGGTTACTGGTGTGTATCAAGCCGCAAATTCTGCGAGACACTTGTCTTCGTGTTCGCTCGTACTTTCGTACCGCCTGTATCTATCACATAGCTTGGTCCAAATGTCGGTGCTGTTTTCGTTTAAGTTTTCCGTGTCCTCTATTTCTTTACGTTTTCGTAATTTATGACGTTAATGAGGTTAAAATAATCCACACAGTCGGGATATAGCTTACTTCGCGGATGCTGTGACTCTGACATTGGTTGACGAAGCAAGTACCATGCAGCTTCCTGCGACGACATTTCTACGGCGTTGAGAAGCTCAAGGCCTAGTTGTTTCGTGACTAATGAGCTGCACGTAGTCCTTCTCTGGACTTACTTCTTTATTTTTATTAATTCTTGGTGCACGTTGCTAATGCCACAGTTTGTTCTATTGACGTCTTCTACGAATAAAGCTGCACAGTTGTACTACTTTTCAAGAATGAATTTTAAATCACTACTAGATAAAAAAAGGGCGTGGGATCCACGGATTGATTATTATAAATTTCACTAAAGTCGCGCTTGAACACCAGTTGGATGGCGCAGCTTTGCTCTCATAGTATCTATGTAAGACGCCATTGTTAGATTATTATCGGTTAGAAACTCGCCGAGTGTCTCATAGATCTTATAACACCTTCCGTAATTTAGTAGTGGCTCTTGTCTTTAATCTTTTTTTGCGTCCATCATTTTTGGGTAACGGCAGCAGTAAAGCAGCTACTAGAGTGAAAGTGTCACGGCCAACATTAATGACCTATCTACAGATAAAGATAGGCCTTTCAGAGTTTTGTTACTAAGATATTTTTGTTAATTATTATTGAAAACTAATAGCGATTACTTGGCAATTGATCTAAAATTTCACGATCTCTTTTCTAATAGATAGGTTATTAATATTGGACGTCAGTCATACAATATGGTATGTTTAAGCGACAAGTAGTCTCTCGCTTCGTACAAATAAACGCAATGACTTGATTTGCATATAAATCACCTGGTCGATTATTCCGTTTGACCGAGCCGAGAGTATTTCACAGTTCGGTTCGGTTCGGTTTTCGGCATATTTTCAGATATTTTTTTAAGCGGATCATTTTCAAGCCACACCAGAATGAGGACTACCGCGGTGTTGGAACTCAATGCGAAGAAAGGGGCGTTGCGAAAAATATCAAACTGTAAAGTACGTCCCATTATTTACAATTCTCTAGTTAAATCGCATTTGGAATATCTCATACAAATATGGGGCTCTGCTGCGGCAGTATACTTGAACCCATTGCAAAGAACGCAAAACAAAATCATCAAAGTGTTGTATAATTATCCCTACCTTATGCCTACTACAAAATTATACACAAAAACTAAACTATTCAAAATTAGTCAACTTTATGTTTATCATACATGTGTACTTATAAAAAAATTACTAATATTTTAATTCAATCTAATTTGACTTTGCAAGTAAAAAACCCGACCCATTATTTGAGAAATAAATATAAAATCCGTCTACTTACCTAAAGTGCGAACGAGCTATGGGAAAAAAACTACATTGTTTCAGGGAGTACAACTATATAATAACTTACCGAATTGTATAAAAATGTGTTTCGATAAATGGATATAAAAATGAATTAAAAAAATACCTATTGAGTAGACCTACTTGTGGACCTACTCTATGATTTGAGATTTTTTTTGTAATAAATGCTCCAGAGACACTTATTTAACTTTTTATATGTTATTGGTTTAGTATCTCATTTTAAGTGAAACTTTATGTTTTGTATGAGAAATAAATTTCTTTAAACCTAAGTGGTTGGGAAATTAGGAATGCGTTTATCAACACATTTTGGCAATTCATTTTTATATTACTAGAATAATAAATTGTACCTACCTATTTGATTGCATTCTAGGTTGAAACAACATACATTGAGGTAAAATGTCGATTTGTTTTAAAATTGACTATTGTTAGCTTTTTAGTGTAATAATAAAACTTTTAACAAAAATTTGGCAAATTATGACACCTAGAGTATTGTAGTCTTTGATTTCAAAGAGAATACAATACTATGTTTGATTTGATATAGCATTTTTTTAAAGTTAATTTGCCCCTTTCTGGAGCCGGCTAAGACCTTTAATATAGCATTATTCCACATTTTCTTTCGTGATGTTGTTGTTGGCTCATTGACCTCTAAGTATAATCCTATTTTTATGTGTTGGCTACACTGGTCATGTTGTGTCACTGTCAAAAGTCAATGTGGGTTTATCATTGGGTTTACCCAATTGGGTTTAGCAAATAATAAAAAAAAACAAAAAAATATTAACCTGGCGCACCTGTTTACAACGAAATTAAAGATTAAAATTGTTGACATAAAAATAAATTGCTTCATGCCGTAATTAGCACTTTCTTTTTTCAATTATTATGACGTCCAACTCCAGAGACTACATTTTTGAACCATACAAGGTTACAGAAGTAAAAATTAGAGGCGGTGCAGTGCCGAGACCAAGAAGTGGACACAGAATAGTTTGTGATGATGTAAATATATATTTGTTCGGTGGCTACAACCCTTCGCTACCGCTAAGCCATATCCAAAGAAATAATCTCACATGGACACCATCCAGACCCTTGTTTAAGGAGTTGTGGAGTTACAACATCGCAAGTAGGAAATGGAAGGAACATAAGTCCATCGAAAATATGCCCGAGGAATTAGCTTCGAACGCAATGTGTATGAACGGTCGATACATAATGGTATTTACTATTTTTTATTTTAAATTAAATTACAGTACCGCCTGGTTACTAAATGTTACGAAGAAAAGCCCATTGTGAGTTTAGAGGAATGTTATCTTCTAAATGTATGCATCAAAATGTTGGTGACTGTGTCAATATAATATGTTGACCTTGTGTACATCAGTGGAGTAATATTTAAATCTCTAGTAATTGAAAGCATTCTTACAAAGATTTTATAATAATGGATAAACAGTGTTTTGTGTATAAAACAAAACTGTGTTTGTTCTTCTAGGATTCATGCTTTTAGAATATCATGACAAAATACAGCTCATTGACAGAATATCTCCAAACAACAACGAAACAACATAAAAAACAGCCACTTTTTTGCCAATAAATCTATTGGCATAGAAATAACTTTCAAAGCAAATCCATAAAATGTAGGGAGTATTCCAACTGTGAAAGTGTAGTAAAATAGATAATATTAAATTTTTTTGATGTGGTCAAAAAATAAACAGGCTTATTCATAAACATTGTTTAACTTTTAATCACCAATTTAAGTAATGTTTAAAAAAAATCTTATTCATAAACGCTATTTAGAGTTAATCATTTGTTTAAATAAACTCTTAATTAGCTGTCACTTTAAGCAACCTCGGACCCTTGTTTAAAATTTTAATCAACAAAATGGCTGACTAAATTTCAAACAGCTGATTTTATGTGCATTGACAAAATGCAACAACTAGCCATTTAATATGGCTTATTTTTGTATTCTTATGATTTTTTTATAATACACGCATTGAAATATTTTGATTTCGTTGAAGTGTGGACAAAATTGGACGGGATATGTTGGATTTTGGAACAATATAGGACTGTAATATAATGTTTTATTATGGAGATGGCCAATGACTCCTACGAAGAAACGAATAGTTTTCCAGAGCATTTTGTTATGATATTGGAAGCATAAAAGTAGACAGATTTTCTGATTGTGAGAATTTCACGCCGTCTATAGACACCAAAGGTGGCAATGATGAGATTCCAACCTGAGGCTGGGATGTGAAGCCCCGAGCAAAAGTAAGTTTACCGGCTACTTTACTCTACGAACCGGAACAATTCAACAGCAAGCGCTGACGTTATGGCGGCAGGAATATGTAAGGCGGTGGTATCGATCCGGGTGAGTCACTGCGAAATTCACCTCCTAGTAAGTTGTCACGGTGCTAGTGACGGTAAGCCTATGCTCGATTTTTACGCGCTGTTTAACTCCTGTTAGATGGTAGATGGTCTATTCTACAAAGGAACTCGAGCCAACACGGGGGAAAATATTACAGAAATGACATCATTTTATATTTAGCTTAGTAACATAATGTAGATGCATTAAAAACATTATTTTTGAAATGCAGTGTATCAATTCAAACGTTTTGTGTCTATGTTGCATCAACTTTATTTACTCTAATAAATTTAATTTCATTGTAGTACAATATGTACGAGTATTTTATTGTAGAAATTTAAATACCCTTTAGCAAGAGGTTATAGATGTCCGACACCGACATCCGACGACACCGGATGACAATTGTTTAATCCACTTTTAGCAAAAGAAATACGCATACAGCCACATTTCTACCAAAACCTACCAAGTTAAACAGTATTTAACTAAGCATTGTCAAAATGAACTTTATGAATAACAAATTTTTAAACAATGCTTAAGGCTTAATCAAATGATTAGTTAAGCAATGCTTAGGAGGTTACTTAACTATTTTTTATGAATAAGGCAGAAAATACTTAAGCCTTTCTAAGCCACTAAATTTATAGCACATCAGATGTTTCAACTTCTCTTTGTTACAGTAATATTTTATCGTTTTAGATTTTTGGAGGCACTGGCTCTCCATTTGGCAACAAATGTAGTAATGATGTTATAACATGGAGATCTTGTAATGACACTAAATTTCAAGTTCTCGATGTAAAGGGCAGTAGACCTCCAGGACAATACGGACAATCAATACTATGCCACGATGGTTATTTGTATACAATTGGAGGAACCAATGGATTTGCATATAGCTGTGATATTTATAGGTAATTTATAATATTAATAGACCACCTGTATATGCTAGTAAAAGTAACCGGACCCAGCAAGTCTGGCAACATGTTGTAGACTCCTGTATATTAATGTATTCTTTATTTAGAACACTGATACTGATAGTTGAAAGTGGATAAGTAAGAGCAGGATTTCCCATGTTTTATTGTGAGGCAAAACTAGCTTATTTGAGATGTTATGTCTTAGTGAAATCTCTCAATCGGTGGGCCTCAGAGTGGTATCTTGTCGCCTCTTCTCTTTTACACTGACCAGGTTGTTATTAATAGTAGCAATTAATTTTAGATTATGCCGACTCTAGCTATGTAGATCTCACTGTTGACAGCAATTTTTTGAATAAACTTGAGCATCTTCAAAGTCTCTGTAATAGGTTCATATTTTTGCTATGTAAATAAGATCACATTTCTGAATCCATCTCCGCTGGAATTTTCTATATTCTTCTATCTGTATTCTCTTTTACC
Organism: Calephelis nemesis; assembly: GCA_002245505.1. Classification (NCBI taxonomy): domain Eukaryota; kingdom Metazoa; phylum Arthropoda; class Insecta; order Lepidoptera; family Riodinidae; genus Calephelis; species Calephelis nemesis. Next base: position 212,324 of record NJDD01037679.1, read on the forward strand.
CATATTCCCCTGCATACTAAAAGAAGAGATTTAAATTTTACAATAGTGAGGTTAAATTTCTTACATCAAGTGACAATCTTTCTATTTGCATACCCTGTCATAATACTAAATATTATGGCCGATCTTTACCTCGCTATTTGTAAATATTTAGAATTTAGAAATAATATAAGAATTATAAATAAATTAAACTAAGAACTCAGTTAACAAATAAATTGTGAATACTTTTTGGTTTTTAAATTATGCTTTTGTTAGACGCAAGATTGTCTTAATGTTACAGGTTAGATTTGCGGACTTTAGAATGGGAACCCATGTTTGTCGGAACAGGTCAAGAAGGAGAGCCAATTGGTCGATACCGACATGAACTTGCCAGGGTTGAAAACAAACTATACGTTATTGGTGGAGGTACAGGTGAATGGGCATTTGAACTCATGGAAATTCCAGTTTTTGATCTTGACAGTAGAACATGGACTATTCAGGTGCCAAAGGCAGACGATACCATGAAGAATGCTGTGGCACCATTACCGAGAAAATGTCATAGCTCAGTGCAAATTGATTCTCCCAGTGGTGTGCAAGTGTTTGTTGCTGGTGGTACAGATGGACAATCAGTATTTAATGATGTGTGGAGGTTAAGCATACCAGACTTACAATGGACTTTAATGCAAAAGACTTTACTACCAAATCCATTATATTTTCATTCCTCTACCATAACATCTAGTGGCTGTATGTATATTTTTGGTGGTATTGAGTTTGCAACTAGTAGAAATAACATTTTGTATAAAGTTTGGTTGTGTATTCCAAAATTAAGTGAGATGTGTTGGGAAGCACTTTTGAGCCTTTACCCAAGTTTAGATCAAGTTGATGAAGCATCCCTTATTAACATTGGTATTCCGAGGCATTTTGTGCACAGGTTAAAAAAATGAAAGTACAACAGATAATAATTATTAGGATACATGCAAAATATTTTGACATTTTATTTTTATAATTTACTCAATTACAGCTTGTTCAGACTTTTTATTTATTTTTTTTATTTGTCTCTTTTATGTAAGATATAACGGATTGAAACAGTATATTTATCTTGTTTTTGAATACATACCTAGCTGTTGGCCATGTCTAAGCTCCTTTAGCTTTTAGAATATGAATAACACATGAACATTGAATGAAAACAGCTTAGAAATGCTTATTTAAACATTTTATAAATATTTTTGAGCCCTACAATAACACTAAATTTATGTCCTTAATGCTTTATTTTTTGCATATATTTTTATATATAAGAGGAGGCAAACGACCAAGTGTGTCACCTGATGGAAAGTGATCGCCACTGCCCACGGACATCTGCAATACCAGGATTATTTTTTATTCATTTTACGTTTTATTTATTTTACACATTATTTATTTTAAAATTATCTCAGTTTTTTCCGTATGCATATATTTTTATATTACATTCAGGCATATTGCATTTCGCATGCATCTTCCATTGATTTCTTTTTATAATTTTAATAGAATAATTTTTTGTGACCACTTTAATTCTAGCATATTTCATTCTCTGGATATGTAACAGATAAACACAAAACTGCAGTAAGAAGATCGTATTAATCAATAAATAATAACAGTACATTTAATACTATTATTAAATACATATGTGTGAGTTTACAAATTAAGGATCTACTTCTTACTGTTTAAGAAAGCCTTGTTAATTGAAGGTTCAAAGATGTTGTCCTTAATAAATTATGTTCATGTTCTAAAAATGCTTTCTATGTGGATATTACATTTTTTTTTTGTGTTAATATATTCAATCTGAAAAACTACGCGTGATTTTGGAAGGGGTTTTTAAGGGGTGTGTATCATATCCTTCCCATGCATCATTCACTGTTAAGGGGGGTTACAAAAACGTTATTAATGAGTGGCCCATATCGAAAAGTAAATAATAAAATAATGAAATATATTCCACTAAAAATGTGATAATTATAAAAATTATTACTTATATAGTTAATCACTTTTATATTTGTTTTGATATTTCTTAATTTGAATCTGGCACAAAGTGCTTGAATCGTAAATATCTTCTCCAAAGTAAAAATAATCTTGTTACTGTAAAGTGCTGCCATATGTAAATACTGCAACTAAACATTAAGTGGATAATTATAAAGTTAGAAATGTACTTCCTTTGCTTCATTTAGAACAGTCAGTTAAAGGTGGTAGAACAACGGATTTCTCACCACCATTTCTTACTACTATAAGTGATTACCATTATCGTATTAGCGTTTGGAGGGTTGATTGACAAGACTCTGATATCATTTTTAGGAATATGTTTGTTTCTTTGTTTTCCTGTGTAGAGTTTATATTTATTTACTCTTCATGTACACACAGATTAAAATTTTAAATATTATGCAGAGCTCAAGTTTACATGTGCGTGCTTATTTCCTTTAAAGATCTCTTCCAGCAAAATCGGTAAGAAAAGAGATGTAAAAAGTTTGTTACTATTCTTGTTTTATATAAGAGTTGAACTCTTAGACTGAAAAAATTAATATTGATTAAAAATATAAAAAATCGATCCTCTTCAAAATTATAATTTTTAGAATTAAGTAGTAAGGAGTTGAAAGGTTTAGAAACCATGTATTCAAAGATTTTGGGTAAAAAAGGTAGCACTGCGGATAAAGCTAGACAAATATTCTTTTTCTCGTTACTTTGGCACTAATATTAATTTATCTAAAATTCCGTGCACATCAAATGCCTTGCAATTGCATGCACTTAGAGTTTCTGCACAGACATACATTTTGAAAACTGCTTTGAATCCCCAATTAGGTTCCCAATGAAGGTAAGCGACGCATACTTGTGTGTGTTACATTATGTTTTTTTTTTATATATTTTTCATGGGTCGAAAGTACCCAAATTTGTGATTTTTCGAACCTTTAAAAATTAATATCTTTAAAAATGTTAACATTATCGTGAAAAGTCATAGGACCTTTATTATTGGTATTTCAATAAAGAATATAAAAAAATTGTCCGGTTGAAAAATTACAAATTCTTGCAATTATTTAAACAATTTCGGTTTAAACAATATGGCACCGGGTTGCGCCATGTCAACATGCATTTATATCATTAGGAGGGCAATTTGAAGAGGATCGTATAAAAAAAATGAGGGGGAATAGTTTTCGGTACTCATGCGCCGATTCCTCCTAGTCTATTTAATGCTTTTTAATTTCGTACGACTATAACAGATTCATCTAATAATAAAGCATAATTAATATACATATTTTAAAGTCATACAATTTTGTGTGCACGATAAATCAATGTTACATTGACTAATTACTCTATTTATACTTTTATTTTGTTATTTTTTTCTTATAGTAGAAGATCCAAACCGTCATCGATGCACACCGAACTTATAATGAAACATATTTTCTACTAAATTTAGTATATTATAAAACAAATTAATTTTTTTTTTTTTGGAATGAGTAATGCGTTGCCAACCTCGCGGTTTTTACAACTTCACCGGGCTTTGACAAATTAATAAATCTCGGGCAGGATATTTTATATTTTGTGCAGGACTTTTTATTAATTATTATTAATATATTTTCCAATATGTTTCATCCTTTCATCAGTTTAGTGAAGGTCGACCTAAGTTTGGATCTAAAATCATTACTTTGTAAATATACTATTACAGTATAAATATATCATAATATGAATGTTATGTATTTGATATCCTTAATGGTATAATCAAAATTGCACTGGTTTTTCTGTTAAATAAGTGTCGTTGTGTATTGATAAAAGTCTTTGAATGTCAATATTGTAGACTTCGCTCGCTGTTTTGCCTCAGTGTTTTTTAATTTAATTTGAATTATTATTTTAACATTGAAAATTTGGAATGTGGTAACAAATATAAACACACAAACAATTAAGAATTTCAAAAAGAAATATTGTTCAGGCTTTAAACACTCGACGGTAAATTTTTCTAATATTTTTTCTAGAATATTTAAATCTACAGGCGTAGATATAGTATGATATTTGATATTTGGAAAATAAAAACGTGATCAGTTTTTCGATCTAATAGTTTCGAATTATTTTTAGAGGCAGTATTTTATTACTATCAGGAATTGGATTTTGTACATGTACATGGACTTTGTTTGATTTTATATTTATAGATTGAAGATGACGTTTTTTTTTTGGGTTTAGACAGCTAAGATTTTTTTGAAATGTCTGTGTTGCTATCTGACACTTGAGAGTTTAGAAAGGTAAGAAGCGGTAATCACTACATAGTATAAAACAAAGTCGTTTTCCGCAGTCGGCCCTTTTTTATGCTTAGATCTTTAAAGCTATGCAACGGATTTCGATGGTGTTTTTTTAATAAAGTGATTGAAGAGGAAGGTTTATATGTACAATGGCATAGAAGTTTGTCCACTCGCGAAGCTGAGACAGGCTGCTAGTTGTAAAAATAGCAAAGATCGTCTCTTGTATATGCTCGACTGTATATGTGGCTTCAGCATTTTTATTTATTATTAATGGACCATGTTTTGCAAACATGATTTAATTGTAAAACGCTGGCAATAAAAAAAAAACAATAGGTATATATCGAGTCATATTTTGTGGGTTGGTTCTTTATTGCCTAACATGGACCGTACTATGTACATAATATAATATTTGTTTGCATAATACTTTCTGTTGTATCTAATAAGTGTGTATAATAAAATGTTTATACTGTGATATAAATTTTAATATCTCCTTTTTAATGAAATTGCTAATATGGAGGGTAAAAGTGAGGAGGACCATCTTTGTGTCAAACTGATATAAATATCCCTTGGAAAATTACATAAATTGAACCTAACTTCAAAAAAAGAAATCAATAACTTCAAAAAAAAGATAAGTTCGTGGCCTAACCTACATGGAGCTATGACATCTTTTTAAATCTACCGTCATTTGTTAGTATGTGTCATATTGATTTATTGTGCGCAGTTTCATTCCGATCAAAGACTACAATACTCTATCCGATACTGCACAATATACATTTTCTGTGATTATTTGTTTGAAGCAATCTGACGCCATTTTCAATAATGAAGAAAATTTAACACCGTGCAGTCATTAAGTACCTCAATAAAAAAGGCCTATCACCAATAGACATCCATAAAGATATAGTGAGCACTTTGGGGGAGTCTGCTCCATCGTATTCCTGTGTCAAGAAGTGGGTAGCTGAGTTTAAGCGCGGTCGTGAGAGCATTAAAGATGATCCCAGGAGTGGAAGGCCTACATCCTCTACCACGAAAGAAAACATCGATAAGATTTGTGATCTCGTACTGGGTGACCGACGTTTGACCATTGGTAAGATAGCTGACGTAACAAACATTAGTTATGGCCGGGTGCAACACATAATAACGGAAGAGTTGGGGTTCCATAAGGTTTCTGCCCGCTGGGTCCCGAGGTTGCTTTCAGCTGAACAAAAACGAGTTCGATACACAATTTCGCGAGACTGTTTGGAACTTTTTGAGACTAATCCCGAGGACTTTTTGTGTAAATATGTTACCATGAATGAAAGCTAGGTTTACCACCATACTCCTGAATCAATGCAACAATCCAAACAGTGGAAAAGATCCAGACTCTCCTACACCGAAAAAGGCTAAGGTCGTTTTGTCGACTAACAAAGTCATGGCTTCTGTTTTTTGGGATGCGAAGGGCATTATTTTTGTAGATTATTTACCGAAAGGTCAAACTATAAATTCTAGTTATTACTGTAACCTTTTACGAAGACTCCGGGAAGAAATAAAAGAAAAAAAATTTTGTTTGTGTTGTTCACACTTCGGTTGAAACAATGTCTGTAATCCATGATTGTGCCTACGAATTGCTGCCCCACCCACCTTATTCGCCGGATTTAGCCCTCTCGGATTATCATTTATTTCCAAATTAAAAAAAAAAAACACTTGGGTGGCTCGAAATTTTCGACCAAAGATGAGGTGATAGTCGCAGTAAACGACTATTTCGCCGACCTTCCGGAATCTTTTTTTTTCGAGGGGTAATCAAGTTGCAGGTCAAGTTGAAGAAGTGTGTTGAGCTAGATGGAGACTATGTCGAAAAATAAAAAT
>NJDD01037679.1:218469-239599 GCA_002245505.1 Calephelis nemesis
ATGAGGTGATAGTCGCAGTAAACGACTATTTCGCCGACCTTCCGGAATCTTTTTTTTTCGAGGGGATAATCAAGTTGCAGGTCAAGTTGAAGAAGTGTGTTGAGCTAGATGGAGACTATGTCGAAAAATAAAAATAAATTTAGACCCACTTTTCTTTCATTTTCTTGGTTGGATCCACCCTCGTACCTAATTCATACTTAAATAGATACCAGAATGAATTTGTCACTTTCAGACCCTGACATATTGACATCTAGATGCTCACCACACAAATGCCTACCCTTGTTGAAAATCAAACCCTAGCTTCGCGGTTAGTAGAGTTAGGCGTGTACGCTAACCCCTCAGCCACCGATGCGATCACAACCAAAGAAGTTATTCTTAACTTCTTAACTTTCGACCTTTGTAGCCGAATACGAGTATTACTAACTATTCAACAGAATAGCAGATTTTACGTTCGCAAAAGTATCTAGTTTACAATAACATCTCCATTTAAGGATAGCAATCCGGCGTCATTTTCAAAGCCGGCCGGATATGATCAGGATGAATTTTGCTTGTCGGTTCTAAATAAGCTGTTAGTAATTAAATCAAGTGTATTATGTAAATCAAAATGTAAATTATAAATCGTAAATCATATAATAAATATTTGTTATCTATAGATTTCGGGTAAATGCAGATTGAAGAATGTAAGTCCATATCAAATATTAACTAAACGGCAATATTGACTAAAAAAATGAAAGTACATACCACAAATAATAATTAGGATACATGCAAAATGCAATAAAAATACTGCATGTATTTAGCCGGCCGGATACGATCAGGATAAATTTTGCTTTTCAGTGCCTCTGCCTACCTCTTCGGGGATATGGGCGTGAAGGCACTTAAAATTTCCTATGAACAAAATGAACTGTTTCAATTAATGACTAACTTCTAATATTTTTAATAAAAAAATAAAATTGGATTAACATTTTCTGAATTTATTTAATTCAGAAACTTATTTCATTCATGTTTTATACTCTCAAAATCAGTTCCTAAAATCACTTTCATTTTCCCTGTATTTGGTTTTTACAAATGTGTATGAAAACATTTCCTATTTAAAGGTCTTTTATAATATTAAATTTTACAAAAAAAATGATGCAGTTACTACTATTTGACATATGTACTCCTCTTAAGTTGCGTTTACTAGGTGGCGCTTGTGTTGTTGTGTTGTGCACGTTTCGAAATCCGAATACTTTCTGTATCGGCAGGTGGCGAAATATATGCATGAGCATATTCCAACAACTGGGCCGATTTGGCTATTTTTTTGTGTTAGTTATTATCAGGAGAAGGTATATATGAAGAGAAAACCCGGGAAAATTGCAGAGAAAATGGGAAAAGCAATACTTTAATTTTTCATAAACAAACTAAACGGGTGGAATGAAGTTTGCCGGGTCAACTAGTTACCTATAAACTTTCGACAAGACGCTTCCACAATAGGTAAGTAGATACACAACATTCGAACGTGTGGTTTTGCTTTTTGCCGTTAGAACTTCGCAAGTAAAAGTAAATGCGAACAGTCAGTAAGTAGACACCGTCGTACTCCTCCCAAACAATTCGATCGATTTTCACAGTTTTTATGAAAAGTAAAGAATCTTCATGCCCATGTTCCCGAAGCAGCAGCATACAGAGCCACAACCAAAGTATAAGCAGCCATCTCCTAATGTAAGCTGGGTACGTTAGCTTCATTCGAAAACAGACATTTTCTATATTTTCATTGCCCGCATCGGATATCGAACCCGCGACCTTGAAAATTCCGACGCTGGACCGCTAGACCACAGATGCGATTAGTTTTAATAGGTATATTCTTTGTAGACACTTACAAGGAAAAGAAAGTAAGTGTGTTTAAGGACATAACGTAGACATTTAGCAGAATAAGGTGAACGTTTGCCAGGTTATCTATAGGTTATTGAGAAACGAGCATGAAAAATTGAACACATTAAACATAAAAGAAAAAATCAAACACATCAAGATAAAACCGCTTTCGTTTAAACGAAAAACAACAAATGACACTATGATAATATGTAGCACGGAGAAAATAAGCAGCTAAAGCGAAAAAATAATATGTAGCAGCTGGGCTATTATTATGCAGTAGGGGAATGGTCTTCAGTACCTATGTAACGTACTAATTGTTCACATTTTTCTTAAAGTTTTTCATATAGATATGTAATCTATACTAAAGTATATAAAGTGAATCCCTATTACCTAAGCGTGATCATAGCATAACGCCTGAACGGATTGACCAATCTTGCTACTACTTTTTTAATTGGTTCTTATCAGCAGAGGGTTCTTATGAAAAGAAAAATCAGGAAAATACCAAGAAAAATGGGAAAAACTGTTTTATACTATTTGAATCCATACAAACTCTTAGTAGGTAGGTAGCTATTAATGTCAAGCGATTCGAAGTTCGCCGGGTGGGTTAGTTTATAATAAATTTGTAGAAGAGTGAATTCTGCACATTGACAAACATTTAAAAATAAGCACAGATGAATTACTTAAAAGGAACAGTACAAAACTTTTTCGCATTTTTAGAATTTTTGTTTGTCTACGCGTAGTATGAACGCGTAGCCCGATTATATTTCTTTATTGCTCTGTAGTACCTAGATATTATATTATGATTGACAGATTGTCCTGTCATTTTTGCGGTTAATTAATTTTGTGGTTTAACGTTTATAAGTACGAGTACCTATATGGTTATGGTAGATAAAAATGTTTGTCATCGTTATTACCTAATTCATACTTTAGGTAACAGATACCAGAATAAATGTAATAAACACACCCAGACCCAGAAATATTGATATCTAGATGTTCATCACACAAATGCCTGCCCCTGTCGAGAATCGAACCCTAGCTTCGCGGTTGGTTGGTGGAGTTAGGCATGTACGCTAACCCCTCAGCCACCCAGGTGATCACAACCGAAGAACTTATATTATGTAAAAATAAATAGAGAGATATAGAACTTTTGCCGGTAAAAGGCGAAGTGTAATATGTGCGCGCTTATTGGGGATTCCATTCAATCATTACGACAGAATAAGTAAGTATAAAGTATTTTCAAGCCCCTATTTCAAGAGGTTGGCAGCGTTACAACCATGGCACCCAAGAATAGCTTAGTATAGCACTTAATAGGTGCTTAGTTCCACAATTTGTTATGTGGCCTGCTTACCATCAAACGGGTATTTATTCAATCCATGGCAAAGTCGTTTTTATTAGAAAATTGAATAAACACATTTTTACTACCTGGGAATAGTACCTGGGGCTTCATGTAGTCACGTCGACACCGGACCACTAGACCACAGAGGTGATTAAAACAGAAAAGAATTTTTATTTGTTTTATAGAAGAAAGAAGACAATTAGTTGGTTGATTGTGATTTGTGCTTACTGGGGATACCTACCTTAAATAAAAGCTTGAAGGTACCCCCAGATTTTATTCGTAGGTAATAAATAGGAATAAGGCCTGTTGTACTTACAGCAAAAACAGGTGATCTCGATTATCATGGCGTGAAAGAACCTGTAAACTTGTAGGTAGGTCTACTCATTGGTGGGAGGAGAATGCGCAAGCGTCCCCACCACCTCGCCACCACTGCACAGTGAAGGCGGACGAAAAGGTTTTTAGTGGGTATTGCGGGACCAGCGAATCCCACAATCAGGCCCGTCCACAAGGCCCGGTCGTGCGTAAATGCATTTTCCTCTACTAGAACATAAAAAGTACTCAAGGCAGCAATATTTTACGCCCTAAGGTAGGTACCTACTCAGATTCGTAGCACTAAGAAGGTACTAACGTGAATAAATAAATATTTTAAAGGGTTCCTGTTTTTTTTTTGTAAATAGTCAAAAAAAATTTGTTGAGTACTAAATAACAAATTAAATAGATGTTCTTTATTGAAAGTTACTAACATCAAGTTTGGAAAGCAAAAGGTATCTACGAATATATAACACACAATTAAACAAAAAAAATTCACAAAAAATACCGAGTTTACAAAACAAAAATAAATTTTATGGTAGAAAATACAGATTATACGTACTATTGCTTAAATAATATGTCATGTAAAAAATAAACCGTTTATAAAAAAGATAAAGGAATAATTTTTTTTTATTTTGGAAATAACAATTTTATTTTCACGTATTTTCGAACAATTTAAAAAAAAAATGTGAACTTTTAGGAATTTCTACATTTCAAATAAAAAAATGATTTTAAGACCCTCTAAGTTCTCCGAAGTTATGATATATTACAATTATGGGTAGGTATGTGTGCCAGATACTTAAACTTTTCTGACGCCTTATATGAATGAATTAAAAAATTTCAATAAACCCTCGTCAAACAGTCCATCCCTTCAAAGGCTATGAAATATGATGCCACAGAGTCACTCGCACACACCTGATTTATATTACCTCTCTTTTTTGATGACCTTCAGACAAACTGTATCCTGTAACGATTACGAAGTGTAATACCGTAACTTTTTAACCATCATCCACCTCTCAGTTCTATTATCAGGTCCTTGTCATCAGAAAATACAAACAGATCTAGTTTATTAATATTTTTAATGTATTCGAGACGGGTCTAGCTGTTTGAATTGTGTTACAGTTAGAGAACGTTTCTTTAGTAAAATCCAATCATAGTCCTGCGCAACTGTAAATTAACCACAATATACATTTGCTAAATTATTTAAAGTAACCAGGAAAACTGTAATATTGTTATATTAAAATTTTTAAAAAAGCTCTACTACATTGGAGCAGTCCTAGTTCCAGATTGCTGTTATTTTATTTTCATTTCTATCTTAAACTTCACATGTAGAAGGAATGTTTATGGCGTGGATTCAATCATGTTAGTCCACTGACAGAGTTTAGACCTTTGAACGCAACCGGTGTTGTCTTTTCTGGTGTCTATCTTCGACTAAAGAAATTACTGGACGAAGAAACTCTTGAACATAATATTTTATTTTGCATTCTTCAAAAAACCGTGATAGATATATTAATGAAATTTTCTATAACATAGTGTTGCAATTAGCATTTTGACTGAGTTCTAAGTATCCATTCCATTGGTGTCTGCGTATTTTTATCTGGTGTCCTGTTAGTCTCTATGCTGTTCTCTAAGGCTGGTTTTACAGTGATTAATACGAGGCGTATTTAGAGTGGGACCCGTAAATTAATATCTTGAATATCGTCCCGTAACGACTCCGATAACTTTCGGATTGTATTAAATGGATACGTCAAGTATACGTCCGTCCGTATGCAAAGCCAACCTAACGCCATAGTCGGAGTCGTTAGACGAATCTAACAACTCCAGGCGTTCCAGGGCTACGTCGTCTTCTATCTTCGAGCTCCATTACCAGCTATCAGATAAGCTCAGTATTTATTATATACTTAGCGTTTTAACTATAAGGTCTCATATATTCTTAAGTGAAATAATATCCCTAATGAGTACTTTGTACCCTTTCCGATGCTAAAAAATGCCTTAAAAATTAAACGTCTGGATATCTCGACAAGCTATAGCTAAGAACCATCTCGATCAAATCAGCTTAAAAAAACGCTTCAAAATCCGTTTTTCCGCTAATGAGCTACGTTGCTACAGACAGACAGACACACACATATAGACACGCCAATCTTATAACTCAACTCGCTTTGCGTCGGGGGTTAAAAAAATAATTGTGTTGTTTTTTAAATATGAAGGTAGTTTAATGTATGTTTTTCCAAGGAAACATTATAGTTTGAAAGTTCATGATGACAGCATTTTTTAAAATATAAGGTTAAGTATATAATTTTAAATTAAAACATTTTTTGGCGTATGTACACGCCACTTTTAACAGCGACAATTATCTATACGTAGGTTTGTAAGTCCTGGCGGGCGGAGAGTTATTTTCGAAGTTATATTTTATTAAAATTACAAATAACAGACTTTAGAACTCTAAGACTAAAACTTATTGATTGAAAAGTCTTTTTATGTTTTTTTTTATTTGACAATTATATTTTACTCGAAACTTTATTATATTTTTAAACGAAATATCTTTTTGACAACTTATTTTGTTGTTAATATTGTTTTTTTTTAAAAAAAATTCTAGAATAATTTTGTGACCAATCACATAATTTTAGGGCAATTTTCTTTATTAATGAAAATCACCATTTTGAAATTGTCGAGAAAACTATTTGCAATCCTCAAGTTTTTGCGCTTTTTGTTAGGTACTTTGACCAGAAAGTATCCGGACAGTCAGCTTCTGTAAATACGTATCTGTCACATGGACTGTACTGTGTCGCCAGTATTACATACTTAAACGCGAATAATAATACGAATCACTTAAACTGTAAATCTGGTTTTGCTTGTCATAAAGATAAAATGGATTCCATGTTTATTACCAAATAATTTTCTTAGGTCCCATAAACATAACGACACAGACCATTAAATGTACACAGGAGGTTAGTCTAGGATGCTTCTATTCGATTTCAAGGGTAAATATCGCAACAAGTGTGCGTCGGGCGTCGGCGTAGGTACGGTGTGGCCCAGTCAACGGATTTCGCGCCATCCCGCAGTGGTGGGAAACGCGCCTTGGACGGGACACGGATATCGTCCCTACCGCGAACTTCGATTTTTCTACGTCGATCGAACGTCTAAAATGTTTAGTTAAACTTTTACGTTCTTTTATTAAAAAAAAAACAAAAATGTTCCTCTTATGTATATTTTTAATCTAAATTAAAAAAGTAGGATGGATGTGCAGTTACTAAATTACGTAATACTAACAAAACATAAAATTAAAAGTGTTCCTTCATAAATTATATGAGTATGAATGAAGAAAAGGTAAATGATACTAGTGGTCCTGCACCACACAGGTCTCCTACCCCAGAACTCCATGCAACGTATACAACATTAGAAATCCTAGTAGCTTTAGTGGCGATAGTTGGAAATGCCATGGTGATATATGTATTCCGGAGAGACAGAAGACTTAGGCGGCGTACAAACTATTACATAGTGTCATTAGCGATAGCAGACTTTTTGGTGGGACTGTTGGGGATACCGTTCGCGATATTGGCGTCAGTTGGTCTACCAAGAGACCTCTATCCGTGTTTGTTTACGACTTCGCTACTAGTGATGTTGTGTACCATCAGCATCTTCAACCTGGTGGCAGTGTCAGTAGATAGGTACTGGGCAATCCTTTACCCGATGTGCTACTCGAGGAATATCCGGACGAAGACGGCTATAAGTGAGTAACATTTTTTAACATTAGTATCATAAAATCTGGCTAAATATGTGCTGCCTGAAAAACCTTTTAAACCTTTTGCCTTTTGAAATACCTATGTATCAAAATTTTTAAATGCAAATACCTAATTATTTAAATTTTTGATGGTTATACCAAAAACTACAATACTCTAGGTTATACTTACTTCTTAAATTAGGACTCTGTACTTCAACCAGGTAAATATGTAATATTAACACACGTTTTGTACTTAAAGTGGTCTAACTCTACATTTACGAAAATTGAAAACAAGATTCTCTATAAATAAGACAATAATTGAAGTTGCAATTGCCCAACCTGCCTATTGTAGAATCTGGATATGTAGTAAAACTCTTTAAATGATAAACAATCCTAAAACCCACGAGATTTTGGTATCGCCAAAGTAAAAACTTTTAAAATTTAAGTAATAACGCAAGACGACTTGGCAATTTTTTAAGCTTAGCCTCATTTTAATTGTTTACGGTAAAAAATATATGTTTCTAGAACTTTGTAAAGGCCCGAGGCCTTTTAACTCCATTCCTTTGTTCACCTTTTTTGGCTTTCACCCCAAAAAAAATTAATTTAATTCGAATTTTAGACGTATCTTGACACAATCAGAGTATTTTTACCATGTCTTAAAATTTAGCCGTTCGAGGTCTGGTTTGTAGGTTACTCTTGAATATTGATTTACTAGGTACTCTTAAACCCAATACTTTTTTAACTGATTACACTAACTTTTTTAACAGTTAGTTAATATTAAACAATAAATTATTTCACCGGATTCGTTAAATCTTTTTGTAACTAAATCAGGGTGATTCACCAACTGAACACATGAGACAGGACACACTTGTGTCCAGTTGGTGAAACTTATTTATCACTTATTTTGCCGTCATCTGGACACGGCTAGATTTTTACGAGTGTCTACATGGCTAAATTTAAATATAGTAATTTTATGTTTTCACTAGCTGGACACACACAGTTTTTTTTTGCAGAAAAAAGGTGGTGTATTTGCTATAGATAACCAATACCTATACCTATTGTACCTAAACATCATTTGTAAACTTACAATGACTTACGTGTGTGTCCAGTTGCTAAAATTTACAATTAATACTACTTATTATGTAGTCATCTGGACACAGCAATATACATACCTATTGTAAACATCGTTTGTAAACGTCATTGTAATAACACAGTCGCGTAGATAGTGCATAGTAGTAGGAGATTGAAAAAAAGACGCAGAGAGAGAGAGAGAGAGAGAGAGAGAGAGAGAGAGAGAGAGACTGTAGTTTATGATAGAACACTAGAGTAGTAGTAATAGTTAGAGTAGGAGTATTTGTTAACATTCAATAATCTATCTCCTATTACAGATAGGCTTACTTGTAGGCTTATTTTGTAGGTGTGTACTAGAGTTTTGTTGCTAAAATGTTTTTATTAAGTACTAGCCAACCTGGCGAGCTACGTACTACTTGCATCGATAGATATTGACTGACTCATTTAAATAATGTATCATCTGTTCTTCTACTGTCGATTAAAAACACAACTTTGTATATTAGTAAGTTTATATGTATTGTGCACTGTATGTTCTACATTTTTTACGCATTCTCTTTATTTTGGGTTTGCTGGAAGAAATCTCTTTTTTAATTTTACATATTTACTTGTTTTTTTTACTTTGTTTTTGTATATTTAGGGAAATAGGGATTCATTTTTATACATACACCAGCTGAGCCGACGGACGTTATCCTGTCCTTACTATTAAATGTTTTTTTTTCATATAAACTTTCTTCTCACAATAACACAACTAAAAGGAAATGAGAAAAATTGGTTTGGTGGTCCACGCCAAATGGGTATACATTTTTATACGTGTGGATACAAATTTAATGCAAAATACCAGGCGACCTCTGCTACTTATCTAGTAGCATTATTACATTATCTTATCAAAGGTAGATTATTAAAATTTGCCATTAATGAGTAAAAGGGATATACCTATCTAAGCGAATGTATCCTTGCTTATTCAGTTATTAGAAAAATGATGAAATAGTTTAGTATAGTATAGTATCTTCACGCCCAAAAGAGATATTTCCCAAAGATTCCCCAAAGAGGTAGCCAGAGGCACGACCAGGGCATCAACAACAAGCCGAAGACACCAAGGCCCACAATGTAATAGGTGGAAAGCCTAGCGCCAACCGGGCACATATCCAATCCCGAGCACCTTCTTTTATTAGAAAATTGGAAAAACCAAGTTTTCTTTTTGTTCCCTGACCCGGGAATTGAACCCAGGACCTTATGTTGTCAAGTCCAACACCTGGACCGCTAGACCAAAGAGGCGAGAGATGATGAAATGTACTAAATATACTAAAAGGTTGTCTTCAAAGATGATAAATGGGAAAAAACTTTCGTGTTTCAAACTTAAGTTTATTTTGCAACTACGGCCGATTAATCTTGCTTTTATTTTCCCTTTCAATTTGGACTAAGGTCGTTTTGTTTACCGATTAGACTATTTGGTTGAATGATTAGCTCTTACGCCCAACGATTCATCGAGGATCGGGTTCGGTCTCCGATAGGCAAAGTTTAGTTTACTTACTTTAGCTTTTACTCTCATAGTCGGTAAATTATCTAAGTTGACTTTTGACACTAAATATACTACCTACTTGTCAAATATTGACTCGGTGCTTTAACTAAGTACATTGACAAAATCAAATATGTCATTGTTTTTTTATGATATCGGAAGGCAAACAAACGGACGGATTTCCTGATAGCAAGAAATTCACGCCACCTAGAGACACCAAAGGTGGTAATGGTGCGTTGCCAACCTGAAGCCAGGATGTTAGCCCTCGAGCAAAAGTCTTCACACGTCATGACGTTATGGCGGTAGGAATAGGTAAGGCAGTGGTATCAATTCCGGTGAGTCGCTGCGAAACTTTACTATCTACGTGTTGGCCCGGGCTCCTTTGCAGAATAGACCATCTGCCTTCCTGCCAGGCAGCTCGTAAAAGGCGAGCATAGGCTTACCGTCACTAACACCGTGACATCTGACTAGGTGGTAGAGTTTCGCAGCGACTCACCCGGATTGGTACCAACGCCTTACCTATTCCTGCCTCCATAACGTCATGACGTGTTCTGGTTCGGAGGGTAAGGTAGCCGTTAAACTTACTTTTGCTCAAGGCCTAACATCCCGGCCTCAGGTTGGCAACGCGCCTTTACCACCTTTGGTGTCTCTAGGCGTTAGGAATTTCTTGCCATCAGGAAATCCGTCTGCTTGTTTGCCTTCCAATATCATAAAAAACGAAACCTGTAGACTAGTTACATAGGTAATAAGAAATTTTAAGTGACACTTAAAACAGGATAATAGATTTTCATTTAATAAAAATATGAATATTTGGAAGGTCTACTAAGCTCGGACCATTGAAAATGTCAAATATACCTTCCTACTAAAATTTAAAGTTGTTACTTAAGTCCACTAACTCCACTTAAACCACATAGTTTAGAAACAGGACTTTGGAGCTGAGTTTACGTAATGCATATTAATTAATTGCTACTTCTTTAATTTGAGAGTCAGTGCAATGTAGTTAGCAAGTAATTTGTATGTTTCTAAAAAGATAACTGTTTAAATTTATATTTTGTATGTGACGTAGTTTTGTGAGAACGTTTGTATTCCTTAGGCCCGTCAAAGACCAACATTTAGAATTAGAAGTATGATTCGATATTCCGAAACAGAACGCGCGCCTCGTTGGTCGAGTGGCTATCGTATGCGTCTAACTAAACTGACCAACCGCGAGGCTCGGGTTCGATCCCCGATGGGGGCAGGTGTGATGAACATTTGGATGTCTGCATTTCCGGGTTTGGGTGTTTATTAAAATTCTGGATTTCTATTTATTAGTATCATTGACTAACATCCATAACACAAGCATATAATTTTCTTACTTTGGGGTTAGATTCAATTCGTGTAAACTGTTGTCAATGGATATTTATATGTTTATTATATCGCTCGGGTTGTATCCGAGCGTGGTGATAGTCTATGAAACCGACGTGTTTGTATGAAAAGGGTGGGCTTCCCTTACATACATAATGTGAGGGAAGTCAGATAGGTCTTCAAGAATTGTGCGATTTACAAACGATAACCTTTGCTTACCCTGTAAGGGACTTGGCATGAAGATATAAATGTGTGTAAAAATCTCGTCTCATGGTTTTTGTAGTTGGTTTCTTCCAAAAATGTTAGACCGCTTTTTATGTTTTTACTTTGATTTTAAGTAGGGTACGGCAATTGGTCGTAAACTATATTCCATACACCTAGGCGATACAAATATTTTAAAATAAATTCATACCTCTTAAATCTTGCCTTTTAAAGATATCCATGGCAACAGTTGTGCGCAGTATTATTCTTTAAGCTTCCGGAAGGAAATATCGCTTTTGTGCCAAACTAATATTAAACACACCACGTAAAGAACAAAATATACAAAGTAACCTTGTTTGGACCGCCCAATCGATCGATGGGTTGGCGATCGGTGTCCTACAACGACATCATCGATAAGAACTGGGTTTCATTCCCGTCAGGGGCAGGTATTTGTGTAATGAACGTAGGACGTATTTGAGGTTATAATAATTGTGTATAAATGTCACGCATATAGTTTTCTTAAATTGGTATAAAAACATTTCATGAAATTTGTCTCAAGATATAAATAGGTAGGTATAGTTATTTAATACGAGCTTTAGGTCGCGAAACTCTATGCTTGATAAACACATGTAGTGGTATTTTAGCCTATAGTTTTTTTTTAAATAACTATTATTATTATTTTTTTAATTTAATTAATTTGCGTAACTGATAATTTTAATTTTATTGTAAAATATTTACTATATAGTTAATATTAATCTTACCTTTTAATTACGTACGTAATTACGTACCTTTAAATGAGCAATTCTTTTATATATATGACTCTTCCTGACATCTATTAATGAATAATAATACTATTTTTTGTGAGCAATAAAATTGTTCCAGCAGATGGCGTTGTTAAGTGACACGAAGTCAATGAGTGTTTACTGCGAAATTTTATATTATGGGTCGTACTTTAATATGATTTCCAAAAAACACAATTTACGAAAAAAAAATCCAGGTGCTTACTATAATACTAGCCGGTTTCATGTATTTTACAATGTTGGCCGTTACTTAAACAAAAGTGGCAAATGGTGAATTCATACCATATTCCTATAATATAATCTTTCTTAATCGTTTTTAGTTTCCTATTTGTTGTATTTCTTTTTTGTGTATTAAGAGCACCATCGTGTAACATTTTTTGGTTATAATATCTGCATATATCATAAGGTTGCGTGAAAGAGATCACTGTTTTTGCGGTAGGGCTGCCTTGTTGTATTATTTAGTTTTTAATCTTTATTTTTAGTGTTTTTATTTTTATGTACTTGGTGAACAACAAAGAGTTATTCTATTCTATATTCTGTGAAATGATATGATCTATACACTTTAAAAAATATATAGATAGTAAAATTTGGAATAATAATGGTCATAAGGCCTACCTTATACCTACAACAAACAAGAGTTAAAAACATAAAAAAATAAAATTTCAACGTATTGTTATGTCAGTAACATGTTCCCATATTTACAAGTAATATTTTACAAATGTCTGATAAACAACTGTCCCCATATTGCATTTGTCTTAATTGGAGATACGTATAATTACGTATGTACAAGATAAGATCCTCCAGGAAATATATTATGCTGCCTGGATACAGGGGCCCAACTGATTTCCGCTTGAATTTCTAGCTACGGGTCTAAAAACTGCAATATCGCGATTTAGGATTTTTTTGAACTTGTATACCTTGTGTCAATAGTCGTAAGCTTTTTACCGCTACAATGATGTTATGTTTATAATGCTGTGTACAAACTAAGCAAATAAATGCTAACGAGTGGATTCACTAGCCTTCGCATTTGTGTCGTTAACAAGTCGTTAATGAGCGAACATTAGCAAATGAAATTTGAGATGGTTGTGTTTTCCAGGACGTACCTGGTGTATACAAATGCCAATAAATGACAAATTTTGTATATAAATCTAACCCTGTGTTTGCCCAGGTTCGATGTGTAGAATAGATCGTCTTCTTCCGAAGCAAATGTTAAATTTCAGGTCACCAAAAGTGGTCTACTGCTGTTAGAATGTGCAGCAACTTAACCGAATGGGGATCCACCGCCTTAGCTCTTTCTACCGCTATTATGGCTCTGTCATGTTCCGGCTTTGAGTGTAGGTGAGCTGGTCAACTTGCACGATTGGCCTTTCATCCCTGCCACAAGTCAGCGACGCATCATGGTTTATTGACAACGGTTGCCTCCTATCATCAGGAGATCCGTGTGCTTGTTTGCTAATCTCCCCCATCAAAAAAAAAATATTGTGTCGCGGTAGTTCTGTCTCTCCCTTGAAATTTTTCTACCAATTTTCATGAACATTTTATATATTTTGTTATTTGGTAGATATAAGTTGGGAAGTATTTCATAACGCTAGAAATATGACACAACAACGTTTGCTATGCCGGTTAATTAACAATAATATCTTCAGTCAAACCTTCCGAAATATAACGCGATAGTAAGCATTACATTCATGCGATAAATATATATAAAACTATAATACTGTACTATAAACACATATTGTATATAAAAAAAGTCGCGTTAGTTACACTATTTACAGGAGCGTCGCCAGGCCATAGCCTAGAGGGGGGCAAGTTAATACAGAGATAGAGAAAAATATGAACGACAGGTTACGCCAGGACCCTCATACCCTCGACTTTTTGACTTGCCTTTCATTTCCCGCTTAAGTAGTAGTAAAAGTACAAGAATAATCGATCAAACAACTCAAGTTAAAGGCATAAGACTGTTTCTTTTATATTTGTCAACTATTTTAGAATCTCTAGGGGAGGGCAGCTGCCCCTCTTGCCCCCCCCCTTGGCAACGCCCTTGACTATTTATAACACAAAAACGGGCAAACGGATTTGGGTAAAAATTTACGGGGAAGTAGCTTTAAACCAGGAGACAGACATGCTTTACATCCCGTTTGACTTCGAGAAAACTAGGAAAAACAAAGTTTTATTTTTTTTCATACAAACTGAACGGGTGGAATTAAGTTCGCCTGAACAGCTAGTATATTAAATTAAATATATGTTATATCAAGATTAATAAATTACATTTAATCGCCTCTGTGGTTTAGCGTTCCGGCATTGGACTTGACTTCTTTAGGTCCCGGGTTTAAGCCTCGGGCCGGTCAACTAAAAACAAAGAAAATATGTTATTTAAATTTTCAAAAAAGTGCCCGGTTGACGATAGACTTGACCCTATCACACTGTGGGACTTAGTGTCTGGTTGTACCTCTGCCTAAAGCTTAGAGGATATGGGCGTGAAGGTATTTTTTTAAAATACTTATGTAACGTTGTTCAGAATTTTGCCATTTAAACATTGTAGAACTAAGTAAATTCGTCTAGTGGCCTAGTTGCACTTCTTCCTACCAAAGGGATGCGATCGTAACTGTACTTACTTTTAAGATAACTACAATTTGGAAATCCGCCTGTTATTTAACAGATGAAAAGTTATCCTAGACTCGATCAATGGTCTTGTTGGAGGTCAATTATGATGGTATATGTGTCGCCTCACAATTGATACTTATTCCTTATATATTTTATAGATCGTTTTATTATCGTGATGCAATGCTTCTGCAACATACGTAATGGTTTAATTATACTGTCTTATAAAAGTAGGTAGTAGAAGTAAGTAAAAATCTTAACGCCCATATCAACGAAGAGGTAGGCAGTGGCACAACCAGGACATCCACGACTAGCCGAAGATTATTAAAATAAATAGATTATTAAATTTTGCCATTAATTAGTAAAACTAATATACATATCTTTTTTTTTAACGTGTGGAAAATCCCCCCGGATACCCACCGCTCTCGGGGGAGAGCAGCGGGTTATGTCGGACTCGAACCGACTAAAAACCACACGATGACCATGCCGCCCCGCAAGGAGCGAGATGGGGTCGCGTTGGCATTCACCATCTCGCTCCGCGGCTACGGTCAGGTCCTCACCGGGCCTCCTTCCGCGCTGAAAGAGGAGCGACTCCGGCCATTGGCGGCGCCCCCCAGGCGTGCGAGGCCGTGCTGGCCAGAGGAAGTCCCCCGACTCCCCCCGGCAGCCCCGCATCGGAAGCACTTTAAAGGCGGAAGAAATGCCTTTTCGCGCCCCCGGTCCGCCTGCGCCGGAGCGGGCCTGAGTTGGGATCGTCCTCCCGGGCCCGCTCCGCGGTCTCCTTTTGCGTCATGACTTCTTTGCAAAAGGAGACCACCGTCTGCCAGGACCTGTTACTACCGAGCATAGCGTTGACGACGCTCGGCAGCGAGAGGTCCTCTCCTACGACCGCTGAGAGTGTACGCCGCTGTTGTTCGAATGCGACGCACTCTCTCAGCGTGTGGGACGCCGTATCTTCTGGCGCCCCGCATTCGTGGCAGGCAGGGGTCGCCTCCCGTCTCGCGATCTTGTGCAGATACTTTCCGAAGTATCCATGCCCGGAAAGCACCTGCACAAGTCGGAACGTCAGCGACCCGAACCGCCGCTGCAACCACCCTCGGAGGACTGGTCGGATAGCCTCTACACTCGACTGTCCAGGGACAGGTGGGGCTAGGTCCTCCTTCCACCGCTCCAATATACATATCAAAGCGAATGTATCTTGACTTATTCAGTTATTAGAAAGATGATGAAATAGTATAGTATCTTTACGCCCATATCCCCGAAGAAGTAGGCAGAGGCACAACCGGGGCACCCACGACTAGCCGAAGACATTAAGTCCTGCAATGTGATAGGTGGCAAGGCTATCGCCAACCGGGCACATATCCAATCCCGAGCAACATTTTTTTTTATTAGAAAATAGGAAAAACCACATTTTCTTTTTGTTGCACGACCCAGGAATCAAACCTGGGACCTCATGGAGTTAAGTTCAACACCTGGACCGGTAGACCACAGAGGCGATTATAAGAGTTACTCTTGAAGCTCGTTGTCATGCAATTTGAAGGTTAAAATCTTATATTATGTCACTAGCTGTTGAGGCGAACTTCGGGCGGAACCCCTTCAGTTTGTTTGGGAAAAATTAAAATGTTGTTTTTCCCAGTTTCCTCACAATCGAACAGAATAGAAACTATCCTATGTACCGGTACCGGTTCGTCCCTACCAATTTTCAGCCTAATCGGTTCAGCTGTTCTTGAGTTATAAATAGTGTAACTAATACCACTTTCTTTTAAATATATAGATTTTAGGTACTTTTGAACATAGTACCAGCGGATTATTTTCACATTTAGTTACAAATAAATTCAACGAATCCGATAAATTGATTTATTTTTTACTGAATGTTAATAATTCGCCAGTATTGTGTGCATGAGTACCTAAAATGAAATACTCGATACCAGTTACCTATATTGTATGAATCGGGCTTGGAGAGTAATTCTACTACTGGTCTGATTAGGTGGGAGGGTCCTAATTCAAATCTCATTTAGAGACAGAATAGGTCACATCATTTTTTTTATGTGAAAGGTCGGTGAACAAGCACATGGCTCTGCTGATGATTAGAGACTTTGGCTAATAGAGGTACTAGCTGTTACCCGTGGCTTCACCCGCGTATTTTTAGTTATTAAATATTTAGTTCTCAAAAAGTAGTCGTAAGTAGTAGGCAACAAAAAAAAATAATAGCACAAGTGTAGTTTTAATTTTGTAATAAAATAATGTTGCCCGCTATTGGATATGAGCCCGGTTGGCGATAGTCTTGCCACCTATGTCATTGTACTAAGCGTCCCGCGCGGTCTTTAGGGTATTGTGCTATTTTAAAACTGCGATATCTCTTAAGATATTATTTTAAATCGAATGATGTAAAAGACAATTTTGTTTTAAATTAAATACTTGTGATGAAAAACGCATTTATTTAGATGAGGATTAATATCATGTTAACAAAAAAAAAACGCTCTCAAATAATACACTATTTTATTCCAAACAAATTTGGTTAGCATAAAAAAGGTTATAGTGGGCTAACATTAAAAGATAGAAATATGCTGTCGCTGGTTTTGCTTAGAACTTTTAAAGGGGAGTAATTCACCATACATGATTCTTGCAAAACTTTAACCGTTTACGCAGTGCACGCAGCGGAAGCTCTTATTAGGGAAAAAATATTATTTGAAATTTTGAAATATTCTTCATTGCTACTCCGCTCCTATTGGTCTTAGCGTGATGATATATAGCCTATAGCCTTCCGCAATAAACGGGCTGTCTAACACTGCAAGAATTTTTCAAATCAGACCAGTAGATCCTGAGATTAGCACGTTCAAAAAACAAACTCTTCAGTTTTATAATATTAGTAAGTATAAATTGTAATAATTATCTTCTGACATGTTCATTGAAATTAAGTGATGTCAAAAACAATTTTGTTCACAATAAAATAATCTTAATCAACAACAAATTTATTTGGAAAAATATTAATATTACGATTCGTATTACGTTGATACAACTCTTAACAAATACTTAATGCATTAATTTGGACCAAATTTGATTACCAAAAATACGGTTCTAGTGAATTAATCTTAAAAGGTAGACATATACTGTTGCAGACATTTTTTTAGATCATTTCAAGGGGAATAATTCTTTCATTCATGTATTTTTGGTATCTTGAACCATTTTCGCAGCGCATGCAACGGAAGACCTCAAGCATGAATAATTTTCCTTGTTTTTTTAACATTTTCCCTTATTTCTTCGCTTCTAATAGTTGCAGCGTGATGTTATATAGCCTAAAGCCTTCCTCGATAAATAGTATATTACAATTTCTTACTTACTGTTGTATGTGTGCCTATGTTGATTAATTTTAATGTTTTCGAAAAATGCAGAAATTCGCTAACCGGATGATAAAAAAGCGGTTAAGGTATTGCGGTCTAACCTAGTGTTTTGCGTAACTGTGCTGGCTATGTGTATACAAATAGCAAGAACACGGCTCTCCCAATTGTATGATACAGTTTTGATCTATAGATTTATTCATTAATATGATAGGTGTGTCGCTACCTAGAGGTAAATCACACAAGATGTTAAATTTGAACAAAATATAATATGTTTTATCAAACCGTATTATTATATCAACATCTTTATCTTGTTGTCATCAAGAGATTAACAACATTTATTTCTATTTCTATTTCTGAATTTCTACTTCGCGGCCAGGGTGTTAGGCTTACCTTCATTTTTGTAATTTGTGTAAGGTAGTAGATCCATATCCCTGTAACTACACACTGTTGTAGTTGGTTATCACCAACTTATATCTGTGTTCACCTTTCTTGTTAATTTTTGTGCGTGCCCGACATAAGACATGATCGGGAAATCTGGAAAGCCGCAACGCAGAGTTTGAGAACCCTTGGCCTATAAATTGAATTCACGCCTGTCAACTATCTTGTTAATAATGTGATATTGTTATTGTTGTAAAGAAAATTGTTAGACTGGAATTTTTATTATTTTCCTTGTACCAATTGGGAGTTGTCGAAGATTGTCTTTTTGTGTTCTCCAAACGTTAGATTAAACATTGCTTTCTGACACGCGATAATATATTAAGGGTATTATTTATTTAATATGTTTCGTTTAAAAAATCATGTGTCAAAGTAAAAGGCAAGCATAG
This sequence comes from Calephelis nemesis, assembly GCA_002245505.1. Taxonomy (NCBI): domain Eukaryota; kingdom Metazoa; phylum Arthropoda; class Insecta; order Lepidoptera; family Riodinidae; genus Calephelis; species Calephelis nemesis. The sequence continues at coordinate 237,379 of NJDD01037679.1, forward strand.
TCTTACCGTCACTAACACCGTGACGTCTGAATAGGTGGTAGAGTTTCGCAGCGACTTACCCGGATTGGTACCACCGCCTTACCTATTCCTAGCGCCATAACGTGATGACGTGTTCCGGTTTGGATGGTAAGGTTGCCGGTAAACTTACTTATGCTCGAGGCCTAACATTCCGGCCTCAGGTTGGCAACGCACCATTACCACCTTTGGTGTCTTGTTTGCCTTCCAATATCATAAAAAAATACAAAGGGACATAGGAAGCGACTTTATTTTTATACTATGTTGTGATACTATGTAGTGATTAATGTCCAATACTTTCTTAATCTTTTATTATACAAACATATCTTCACGTGAAGCCTTGCAGGATAATAGTATCATGATTTGTACAGACTTGCCTAGTTTTTTTCACATCAGTTACTCTTTTCAAACAAACACACCCACCAGTCCAAACGATTTTTGATACCGCGATTTGGCCGTGGAATGTCAAACCTCCTCGTTGGTCAAGTGGCTAGCTTACACGCCTAACTACATCGACCAACGCGAGGCTAGGGTTCGATTCTCGATGGGGGCAGGCATTTGTGTGAAGAACATTTAAAGGTCTATAATTCCGGGTCTGGTGTTTATTAAATTTCTTATGTTATCTATTAAGTATTTCTGTGTAGTAGAATCGTTAACTAACATCCATAACAAAAGCATATATAATTTGCTTACTTTGAACCCGAATTATCAATTTGTGCAACTTGTCCAGGGATGTTTTTTATTTTTTTAATTATTATTATTATTTTATACCTTTTACTAATCCAATACATCTTTTCTTTGTAACAAAATTCAAAACTATTAAGCTATTAAGTAGTGTTTTACGCAGTGAGAAGGATTACTGTAAAACGTATATGAAACTAAAACTAAATTCAAACAAGTTAATCCTCAAACTAGTTTGTACTTAAACTGGGTCTGAAATGACTTTAAAACATTCAACAAAATGGTTAAACGCTTTTAACTGCAAATAGAGATTTCAATTTTTTGTTCCTCTTACAGAATCTTTGATCAAAAAGTTCTCTAGAATATCTATCTAATAGAGGCGTTTATACCATCCTCAATACAAAATTACACTCAATTACTGTTGACTTTCTGACTATATGATTCCTGCCCCGTACCCGTCACCCAAAAGCCCGGTGAACTTGTAAAAACCTCGCGGTTAGCAACAAGTTAGTCATTAAAAAAAAAAAACATCATCCATATAATTTCTTTCTGATATCATAAACAGATGTGTTTTACAGTCTGGGGGCACAGTCGTTTTTTTATAATATTGGAAGGCAAACAAGCAGACAAATTTACTGATGGTAAGAAATTCACGCCACCAAGAGAGACCAGAGGTGGTAATGATGCGTTGCCAACCTGAGGCCGGGATGTTAGGCCTCAAGCAAAAGCAATTATACCGGCTATCTTATCCTCCCAACCGGAACACGTCAGCGGCAAGCACTGACGTTATGTCAACAGTAATAGGTAAGGCGGTGGTACCAATCTGGGCGAGTCACAGCGAAATTCTACCACCTAGTCAGATGTCACTCCGTTAGTGGCGGTAAGCTTATGCTCGCCTGAAACGAGCTGCCTGGATAAGTAGGGAGATCGATTTCTACTAGAGTAATTTGTACAGCGTTCTACCACCAACGGCCTTATCGGTAATGACTGACATAAATTACTTTCGCCTTATACGAGTCATCAGGGGGTTGATAGTCTATTCTACACAGCCCGAAAAAACGTGGAACAAATCGGGGAATCATCATAACCTAACAATAAAAAAAATCGAAGTTGGCCAAAACGCACGTCACGTAAACTTAGTCGATTCGATTGTCTGACATTTTTTTTTAAAAGTTGACACTTACCTAATCTGTGGTAATAATAGTTCGAAGGCATTTTGTACAATAGCTCGATCAACGCTCGCGATGGTACAAAACACAGAAATGTTGACACCTAATTAATTGCGTCATTGGGTTGATCGTTTCTCTAATAGAATATGTGGGGTTTCACCATCAACTGATTGAAATTGTTTTTGGTTTACGTGAACTAAACACGAGAAAAGATATTCTAACGAAGCCACATTATTGGTGAAATTTTTGATTTCAACTATCTGTCGAAATAAATTTTGCTAGAGACTATTGGACGTGATCTGTGATATTTATAAACTTTCTGTCGCATTTATCATTATCGTGTTCCAACTTGGTAC
>NJDD01037679.1:244465-254685 GCA_002245505.1 Calephelis nemesis
AAAAAATTGGGGAAAATGGGTGGGGAAAGAGGTGATGAATGTTCGTAGGGAAAATCATCATTTTGGAAGATATGACAGTGAAACTTTTTATTCGGACACTTTATTAGGAATGAAAGAACATAGGCTACTTTTTATAGCGAAAATTGGGGGAGAAAATTGGGGTAAAAACAGGTGAAGAATGTTCGTATGGAAAATCGTAATTTTTGAAAATATAACAGTAAAACTTTGTATCTAGATACTTAATAAGGAACGAAAGAACATAGGCTACTTTTTATAGTGATAACTTAATCAAAAGTATACTTATCTACCTTATGGTAAAAGAATATAAACATGGAAACGTGCAAAACTACGTCACCGCTAAATGTGTTTAGTATAGACAAATTAATTTTCCATATTTTTCTGTTAATAAAATGAACCGAAACTCGACATTTATGACTAAGTTGGTATGAAAGCAGTTCGTCTATATTTTTTTTAAGAGCTCGGAGCCAAAATCTATACTATCTATACTAATATTAAAAAGCTGAAGGTTTGTTTGTTTGCTTGAACTTTCATAATTAGATTAGATCATAAGTGCATTTATTGAAGTAGGCTATAGGCTATAGCAGGGGTGGGCAAATTACGGCCCGCGGGCCGGATCTGGCCCTTGAGAGGTTTTGATCCGGCCCGCCGAGGGTTTTTTTAGAAAAAATATGAACCTCCTTAAAAAAAATAATGGTCGAAATGTTAAAAGACTATTGAAATTTGAACAATTAAGGTACTGAATCGATACTTCAAACATACTTAATGCGTATTTCATATGTTAAGACTTCATAAAAAAACTTAAAAGTGAAATTTGAGGATATACATACTTATAATAATAAACACTAATTAATGATTTATAATTAAATTGTAAGATTTGTTGTTTACGTATTAAATAAAAGTAAATAACACGATTCAACGTTTATACATTAATGAATTTTGTTACAAAATAATATAAGGGATTTTTTCTTTACTTAAAAAAATACATGTGTGCGAATCTAATGTATAAAGACAAGTTCTTCCCTAAAAAATTGATATGTTATGAATAAGCAAATAATTTCGTGTATTTAGAAAGGGAAATAGATCTTCCGACTAATCGATAGATACAAAATATTCCGGTACAAATTACATAAATTGAATCTCGACTCCAAAGCAAGCAAATTGTATTATGCTTGTGTTAATGATACTAATATATAGTATTATCACGCCCGTATCCCCGAAGAAGTAGGCAGACACTAGACCACAGAGGCGATTACATAGAAATACTTAAAGAGATATTAGAATAAATTAAATAAACATACTCAGACATCTTATATGTACGACACACAATTGACCACGAACTTGCCTTTAAAATTTAAGATAGTTTTCCAACAAGTCTACCTTCAAAACCGGAAAAGAATAATGACAAGTACTGAAGTCATACAGAAGAAGAAAATAAAAAGACAGTCACGCCAGTGATCAGCAATTAAATGGTTGCATGATTCTTCCACCTAATCGGAATGCCCTAATTGAATAATGCCTGGTTGGCGATAGGTTTGCTGTTTATCATTATATGATTTAGTATCTTGGCTAGTCGTTGTCATCCTCTGCTGACCTCTTCGAGGACATGGATGTGAAGATACATTTAAATAAGAGGATGGAGAATCGATAGTTGGCATTTTTTTTTAACTGTAAATCTATAATTTCACCAACTATCCGCTTCCCTCAATTAAATTTCCAACGTAAACAGTTATCTGCCATAGTCAAAGGTACTTCACGTAAAGCTAATCGTGAGTGCCCTGGTTGTTGCTCTAAGGGGACCAGGGCGTCAAGATACAAAAGAAAACTTCGATCACATAATAGTCACAGTCATAGTGCGCATTTAGGTTAATAGACAAATTATTGGAAAACTGTAATAAACATTAGTTTGTTTTGTTCCATTTTCTCTATAAATATGCGGCCATATGGTGAGCCCGGATAATTTGTATATTTCATCTTGTAGAATGTAGACCGCCTGCTTGCGTAACTATGACATTTAATGAATTAAAGATATCTTACATTTATCTATTCATATATTACAGAGGTGGGCAAATTACGGCCCGCGGGCCGGATCCTGCCCTTGAGAGGTTTTAATCCGGCCCGCCGAGGGTTTTTAAAAAAAAAATAAGAACCTCCTTAAAAAATTAATGGTCGAAATGTTAAAAGACTATTGAAATTTTAACAATTAAGATACTGAATCGTTACTTCAAACATAAGTATTGCGTATTTCATATGTTAAGACTTCATAAATAGATTTTATTTCAATAAAGGATTGTAAAACAAAAAATATGCCTTATGTTATCTTTATACAACGTTTTAATATTTAAGTACTGCTGCTAATTTTAGGTGTTTTAATAAACCGGCCCGCCTCAAGATTAATTATAATTTACTGGCCCGCGGTCAAAAGAATTTGCCCACCAATGTTCTATATGTACACTAGCTAATCCCGCGTCTTCGTCCTAGTGGATTTTACCAAAAAAGTCTTAACAAGTATAGCCCAAGGTACTTCTTATTACATCAGCTTCCTAAAAGTGAAAGTTCCGTCAACATTAGTCCAGGGTTTCAATAATTCGCAGAAACGAACAGACAGACAGACAGATCGACAAATTTTTAAAAATGTTATTCTGGTAAATACTAATATGCATACAGTGAAAAACAATTATTTTATTTTAAACCGGTACTCCAATTTTATTTGTTTTATGTATGTATATATAACATACTACATGTTAAAAAAAAATAACATTGGACTATCTGTCATATCGAAATTTTACTACATGCATATGAATATATATTCGGTACATTACCAAAATAACATTTTTACAATGTCTGTCTTTTTGTCTAATTATTCCGGCTAATCTATGAAACGTTTTGGACGATATTGCGGGGACTTTCACTTGTAGGTAGCTGATGTAATAAGGAGTAACTTAGTAGTAAATAAATAGACCTACTTTTATTTTAGAAAAATCTAAAAACAGGTTGTTATGATCAAAATAAAGTTTTTGCTAAATTCTACGCGGACGAAGTTCAGCACAGCTAGTGTTTAAGTAAATCTGATTGCTCTAGGTGCTAGCGTACAATACTTTTTTGTCTTACGGCCGCACTCAGAGACATTTAAAATATATCATTAAGTCGCCATTTTGTATAAAAAAGGTCGACATAATGACTGATTAAAATATAATTAACGTCCCTGAATACGGTCGTTAGTCCTATCGTCGTCTATAGACACTATAGATGTTACTGGTCATCATAATTTCCAGGAGTTTAGCGTTAAGACTACGTTTACAAGTTTAGTCTCTGATCTACCCAAATCACGATACACAGCAATGGCCAGCATCTTATTATAAGTAGCTTAGGATAGTGATTTTTTAATCATATGGATGATCCCCGTGCTGGTTCGGTCCACTTAGTAGTAAATAGACTTAGTAGGTACCGAAGATGTACGTATTTAAGTATACTGTAATAACTAAGTTAAAGTTACATGTTGTGTTACTATGGAAATACCTTCATAACCAGATAATCCCATTCCTTGGCCATTCGAAATTCTTTTTTAAGATGAACGTACTACCGAGCTGATTCCATTGTCACCAATTATGGATCAGATGATGGAATCAAAGAGAAATCGAAGAAAATACCAAAGTTTTTGTATGTAGATGATTTATTTATAATTAATTAATTGTGATTTATACTTGTTATCGTCGTCGTGTATTACTTGGTGGAATTCCGTTGTATACACACTTTTTTTAGGTAAACGCTTGTTCTTTTCCACTGTACCGTTTATTTAACACTTTATGTTACGGTATAGTCACCCAAATTGAAACTAAAAGATCAATTTTTGTGGCTATACTGTAACATAAAGGGTATAGTGGAAAAGTAGAAGTAACTCTTCTACCTACCTACCTAAAAAAAATGTGTAATCGTGGTTTAATTTTGTTCAAATGTAGTTATCATCAGCGCTCTCTTAATTAGGTATCTCGCAGTTATATCTACATTAAACTCAACCAATGTAGATCATCTCTGTAACTTTACATACTCGCATGACACACTTTAGCAACATCGCTAGTTTGAAGTGTCTAGTAAATCACTTTAAAGTTAGCTACTCGTAAGTTAGTAAGCGTCTTACACAACTTTGAAATATTCTCATTCGTTGAAGACCAGAGACACATGTTTAGTAACACATATTCTGTAGTTTTAATGCCTATAACATATCACGACGCGGACGTTGACTACCTACTAACAGTATATTTTTTAAAATAAAATGTTGTTTTCCCTTACTTTCTCTCAGATTTTCCTAACATATTATACTAGTTACGTTAGGGGTTATTAAAAAAAATGCCCTTACCTTGCCTTGACTTCCACAAATATTTTGAAACCAGGATTAAACGAACCAGTTCAGACGTTTTTGAATTTATGTGAAACAATCAAACAGCATTTCATTTCTATATAGGTGCATACTAGCTGACCCGGTAAACGTTGTTTTGCAATATAAAATGTTAAGGGTAGACAGCCCTTTTCACTCAGGGGTATGAAAAATAGATCTTGGCCGATTCTCAGACCTACTCAATATGCTCACAAAATTTCATGAGAATCGGTCAAGCCGTTTCGGAGGAGTATGGTAACTAACATTGTGACACGGGAATTCAATATATAAGATTTTTCTGTTTGTTACTATAAGTCATCAATATAAATGTTTTTTTAAATACATAGCCGCGGCTTCACCCGCGTAGTCTATTTATTTAATATTTAACTCTCCAACGCTACCCGTTGACATTTTAAGATGAAAAACGGCCTGTGTCCTTCTTCAAACTCTAATCTATTTTTATTTAAATATGATCTAAAAAGTATTACACAATGATGTTCTGGAAAGAATAAATTTAAAGTAGTGCACTGAGCACAACCGTTCTATAAGGAGTCAACCACGCGCATAGCACGCGTTTGTGTCGCAAAGTCTTTAAACTATAGTGTTAACGTAGCGATTATACCTATTCTATTTGATAGTGTTATTTTAAAACTGCGATATCTCCTAAGATATTGATTCAAATCGAGTGATGTGAAATGCAATTTTGTGTTAAATTAAATGCTTGTGATCAATGACATATTTTTTTTGGATAAGTATTAAAATCGTGTTTATAAAATAACCTTCGCAAATAATGCATTATTTTGAAATAAATTTGGTTAGCATAAAAAAGGTTATAGTGAGCTAACCTTAAAAGACAGAAATGTGCTGCCGCCGATTTTTTTTAGGACTTTTAAGGGGGAACAATTCTTTCATTCATGATTTTACGAAACTTTCACCGTTAACGCTGTGCACGCTCTCAATTGGAAAAAATCCCCCGATTTTAAAACATTTATCATTGGTGCTCCGCTCCTATTGATATGAGCGTGATGATGTACCTATAGCCCAGGGGTGGGCAAATTCTTTTGACCGCGGGCCGGTAAAAAAAATCTAGTGGCGGGCCAGTAAATTATAATTAATCTTGAGGCGGGCCGATTTATTGAAACACCTAAATATAGCAGTAAATATTATGATTGTAAAACGTTGTATATATAGATAATATAAGGCATTTTTTATTTTATCTCTTACAAACAGTTTAACAGAATGTAATTCAAAACCAAATAACGAAGTTAGAGACTGGTGTCTGCAACTAGGATACCCTGTGCGAGCAGATCACCAGGCCCCACTTCAGACCACGGATACTATAGTATTCCTTTACACTCGTGTTAGAGAAACAGAAATTTATAATGATAACAAACAACGCAAAAATAAAATTTCAGTAATAATACAAGAAAATCGTTATTAGTTTCATATTTCTACAAATACGTAAACAACAAATCTTACAATTTAATTATAAATCATTAATTAGTGTTTATTATTATAAGTATGTATATCCTCAAATTTCACTTTTAAGTTTTTTTATGAAGTCTTAACATATGAAATACACATTAAGTATGTTTGAAGTATCGATTCAGTACCTTAATTGTTCAAATTTCAATAGTCTTTTAACATTTCGACCATTAATTTTTTAAGGAGGTTCTTATTTTTTTTTTAAAAACCCTCGGCGGGCCGGATTAAAACCTCTCAAGGGCAGGATCCGGCCCGCGGGCCGTAATTTGCCCACCTCTGTAATAGATGAATAGATAAATGTAAGATATCTTTAATTCATTAAATGTCATAGTTACGCAAGCAGGCGGTCTACATTCTACAAGATGAAATATACAAATTATCTGGGCTCACTATATGGCCGCATATTTATAGAGAAAATGGAACAAAACAAACTAATGTTTATTACAGTTTTCCAATAATTTGTCTATTAACCTAAATGCGCACTATGACTGTGACTATTATGTGATCGAAGTTTTCTTTTGTATCTTGACGCCCTGGTCCCCTTAGAGCAACAACCAGGGCACTCACGATTAGCTTTACGTGAAGTACCTTTGACTATGGCAGATAACTGTTTACGTTGGAAATTTAATTGAGGGAAGCGGATAGTTGGTGAAATTAAAGATTTACAGTTAAAAAAAAATGCCAACTATCGATTCTCCATCCTCTTATTTAAATGTATCTTCACATCCATGTCCTCGAAGAGGTCAGCTGAGGATGACAACGACTAGCCAAGATACTAAATCATATAATGATAAACAGCAAACCTATCGCCAACCAGGCATTATTCAATTAGGGCATTCCGATTAGGTGGAAGAATCATGCAACCATTTAATTGCTGATCACTGGCGTGACTGTCTTTTTATTTTCTTCTTCTGTATGACTTCAGTACTTGTCATTATTCTTTTCCGGTTTTGAAGGTAGACTTTTTGGAAAACTATCTTAAATTTTAAAGGCAAGTTCGTGGTCAATTGTGTGTCGTACATATAAGATGTCTGAGTATGTTTATTTAATTTATTCTAATATCTATTTAAGTATTTCTATGTAATCGCCTCTGTGGTCTAGTGTCTGCCTACTTCTTCGGGGATACGGGCGTGATAATACTATGTATTAGTATCATTAACACAAGCATAATACAATTTGCTTGCTTTGGAGTCGAGATTCAATTTATGTAATTTGTACCGGAATATTTTGTATCTATCGATTAGTCGGAAGATCTATTTCCCTTTCTAAATACACGAAATTATTTGCTTATTCATAACATATCAATTTTTTTAGGGAAGAACTTGACTTTGATACATTAGATTCGCACACATGTATTTTTTTACATAAGTAAAGAAAAAATCCCTTATATTATTTTGTAACAAAATTCATTAATGTATAAACGTTGAATCGTGTTATTTTACAGTTTATTGACCAAAAAAAAGTGACGACTCGCCCGGATTGTTACCACCGCCTCAGGTATTCCTGCCACCATAACGTCCAAAGCTTGCCGTTGACGTGTTCCGGTTCGGAGGGTAAGGTAGCCAGTAAACTTATTTTTGCTTTGAAATTTTTACAATCAGGAAATTCGTCTGCTTGTTTGCCTTCCATTATCGTAAAAAAACTTTCAAATTAAAAAGAAACAAAAAATTAAAGAAAAAGATATGTTAGGAAGGTAGAGGTAGGTACAACAAACGAAGTCCCACAATGTGATAGATGGCAAACCTATTGTGAACCGATCATGTATCCAATCCCAGGCAACGTTGTTTATTTTATAAAAAAACCAGCGGCCCTCCCCGGCTTCGCACTGTTATGAAATATACATATAAACCTTCCTCTTTGCGCGACTTTGTTTTATACTACGTAGTGATTTAAAAACACATTTTCTCTTTTCTACCTACCCGGGAATTCAACCCTCTCTCCGGGATCTCATAAAGATTAGCCCTACACCGGACCGCTAGACCACAAATGTGTCTTTTTTAAATTAAAGAAACATTTTTCAGTTGTTGTGTCTCGGTATATGGTACCTACTCATTTAATACCAGGAATCTGTTCTTTCAATTAGTTGACAACAAAACAAATAAACGAACTTAAGGTTACAAAAGCAAACACCGCACCTAATTCTAGTTATGACAGTTATTTTGCGAAGTACTTTTATGTCATTAGTTTTGTTAGTCGCTATTTCTCTTTCATTTGGAACCTTTATGTTAATTGTACAAGCTTGTTTTCAGTAAAAGCCCTACAAAGTTTACACTATCAGGTTCTGGAAACATCCCAAAATTTTTAATAATTTTAGGCTAAATTCCCTGGGAATCATACGTCAGTGGTCGTCTAACCCAAACTTTTTGTAGCGAAAACTTCTTTAGCGGCGTTGCGCACTTTTTTTGGAATGGGTAAAACTTCTAAACTCGCTTCAGATCTAAAATAAAACGTAGATTTATTGCTGTTTTTGTATTGCTTAGATATTTCCGAAGAGTATAGGATGCGCAATGGATAATACGCCGCAATATACTCACCATTACATTCTCACAGATAGCAGATACCTACGTATAATATAAACAGACATTGCTTAATTTGTTCTATCTTGAAAATAAGCTTTATGTGTAGACGAGCAATGTTCGTTGTACAGATAATATGACGACGCTTCTAGCCATCACGTGGTCTTACTTTAGCGACTTTTTGTCTAGCCAAACGCAGGCTACTGATGTGAAAATAATCCCACCAAAAACATAAATGTAAAAAAGGAGAGCCAAGTTCCCCTCCGCCGCAAAAAGTATGGAAATCTTAATGGGTGCCAAGTTCTATGCAAAATCCATTATAGGAAGAAAATAACATTATTATCAAGTATGAAACTCTATTTCTTTGCTTTATTCGATAACTATATTATTAGTTTAGTTTAGTTTATTAGTATTTGGATTTTGCATAGAACTTGGCACCCATTAAGATTTCCATTCTTTTTGCGGCGGAGTTCACAGCCAAGCATAATTTTTGTTTTGAACTTGGCTCTCCTTTTTTACATTTATGTTTTTGGTGGGATATCATAACTTTTTGTAAAGAAAACTAGGCAGGTATTTAATTTAATTTTTTTTCTTGCGGTTTTTTGTATTTTTTAACTTTTTTTATTTTTCGATTTTTTCCTACGTTTACACATAATTACCGAGCTGGATTCCAAATTTCATCCTTCTAGGTCATCTGGAAGTAGGTTAGGTTTAGCTACTATAGGTCAGTCAGTCAGTAGGTACTAAAATTTATGACTTTTAGACCTTCATAACTTTATAACCGTTTGAGCTAGCTTTATGAAATTTATTATTCTTGATTTCCCTATGAATATGGGATATGATTACACACACGTAGTTTTATGTATTTACGTTAAATAGATTTTGAGTTATAAAAGGGTCATTAGTGGCACCAAGTGATTCGTGTAAAATTACACTCGGCGCTGGCTAGCCAGTTCTTTGCTTGAACTTGGCTTGACACGCTACCGCATGTCTAGATATTTCTGCATGAATGATAGTACTTTCATACTCATAATTAAAGCAATTCTTACAAATTTTTTTTTCATTACCATTACTTTTAAACAAAACAATATATATAACATAAATTACCATTCCAAAATATCAAAAATGCACAACGTTGATATTCAAGTTTTCACTTCTGCCGGCACTCCCGGAGTGCAACCCGTTTTTTTTTTCTATTTGTGCGGTCTACGCAAATGTTATGTTAATATAAGTATAAAAGAGGTTTGCGCTATTAGAACAGCCGACCTACTTGTTTGTTATTCGCCATGTGTCGTACCTACTACATTTTTAGCTTTGGGCAGAAATCACTCTGCCGCCGCAGTTTAGTCTTTGAAAGTTTAATCTTTTGAGTTCGAGTGAGGCATTTTAGGAACACGTTTGTTTCGTTCGTCGTGTCGCTAAGATTTGTATGCGTAAAATTACTCACCGTAAATCTGTCTACAATAAAAGTTAATTAGAAATCTAGTAAACACAGACAATATGAATTGAAGTTATCGCGCTCATAATTATTAGACACATAATATTAGCGTATTTCTGCAGACTTTGTTTTTGGATCCATGACGCAGCGTAATTAAAAAAAGGCGCATACGCAATAACCAGTTGTAAATTGAAAAAAGTTGCGTGTTCATGGAACGCGGTGTGTTTGAGTGTGATATTCAGTTACTAAACATTTAATCTTTTGCATGTTGTTTGCTCATATTGCAAGCATTAGAATATATTCAATTTACATAGACGTCTATATAAATCTAAAAACTATCACGGCCATTCACCGAATCCGGAGAAGAAAAAAACTCAGCGGGCTAGTC
>NJDD01037679.1:254707-275989 GCA_002245505.1 Calephelis nemesis
ATATATAATTATATATACCTATAAGTATCTTCACGCCTATATCCCCGAAGAGAGGCAGTGGCTCAACCAGGATACCCACGACTAGCCGAATATGCTAAGTCCCACAATGTGACAGGTGGCAAGCCTATCGTCAACAGGGCACATATCCTATTCCGAGCAACATTTTTTTATCAGAAAATTGGAAAAATCCAAATTTCTTTTTGTTGCCCGCGTCGGGATTCGAATCCGGGACCTCATGCAGTCAAGTCCAACAACTGAATCGCTAGACCACAGAGGTGATTATATACCTGTTGTTTTAAGTAAGTATTTATTACAGCTTGTGAATGGAGTACCTAAGTCTGTACATTTAAAATTAAATACTTATAGAATTATAAAATCCAAAACATGATATTACTGTCATTTATCATCTGTAACTGAAGGATGTACTTCAAAGCCTTTTTAGAACGCGAGTGATTAATTGTATCACGTCTTTTGGATGTCGCCCCTACAGTACGATAGTACTTTTTTTCTGTGCTTATAGGTACTTGTGTTCTATTATTACATAGCTTAAAACAAAGTCGATTTCGCTTTCTGTCCCTATTTATGCTTAGATCTTTAAAACTATGCAACGGATTTTAATGCCGATTTAAGTTAACATTCTATAAATGTTTTAATTTTTTGCCCCTTAATTATCAAGTAAGTCAGTAAGCTGAAGTGGCAGTGGGCAGGCCACATTGCTCGCAGAAACAACAACCGCCGGGGAAGAAAGGTTCTCGATTGGCGGCCCCGCACCGGAGGACGTAGTGTTGCACGACCTCCCACCCGGTGGACTGATGATCTGGTCGAAGCCGCGGTGTGTCGCTGGATAAAAGCAGCTGGTGGCCGCGATTTGTGGCGCTCTTTGGCGTGATTTGTACAAAATCTTTGTCATTTACAAAACCAAAAAACAACTGGTTTTTTTAATGTATAAATGGCATAGTTATATTATCGGCTTTAGAAACTGAGATATATCTCAAAAATGATTACATAATTACTTACCGTTAAAAATAATTCCTAGTGAAAGTTTTTATTGAGACCGGCAGTATCTTAATTTATTTAGATTTTTCAAGCTCCTCCAAAAGTTTTAGATACATCAATATAATTTTTAGTCTTTAATAAAAAAAACAGGTGCAAGTACAGAAAGCGTCTCTATTTTAACAAATTTTAAATATAGATCGTAAAGGAATATAAAATCTACCTATCAAGTTTCAGATGTGTGGTCCAATAGTTTTGTTAACCGAGTGGAACCGAGGTTTTAGTATCGCTTTTTTCTATCGCTCTTAGTGGGCTAAAATTTTTCAGCATGTTCAACAAATATCGTTATATCTAAACAGTTTCACACATAATCTTTTTAATTTTACATATCTTAAACCTTCCAGAGTTGAGCCTAGAGATCCGTTTCGTAATCTTCGAGTTTATCCCAAACATATAGACAAAGAGACATGGCCGGATAACTTTGTTTTATATATACTGATATGGTAAATATTCATACGTGACCGAAAGACAGATGTCCAGATTTGAGATTATCCCGTAGCTGTCGATATAATGTATTCTACAGATAGCAAATATTTATTCAATTATCCCTTGATGTTTGTCATATACTGGTAAATCATTTCCTAAAATATTGGGCGTTCGAGAATATGTCAATTTCGATTTATTTCTAAAAATGTGACCATACTAGCAATTTTCTCAGTTTGGTGCCGTCATACGTCATTGATCACCACTGTTGTGTTCAGGTTTAGTGAATAGGGTAGCCGGTACACTTATCTCTGGAATACGAAACCCCTTGAGTGCTCTTAGTTTATTAGCTTCAAGTTGGCAACGCAGAATTACCATCTCTGGTGTTTATTGGCGACTTGTATTTATAACTATCAGATAGTCAGCAGAGAGCACGCAGCCTTGCAATACTAAAAGTACTATACAAACACCCATTACATTGATTGAAATTCTTAATAACTCTTGAAGATTGCTTTGACTTGGTTGCCTCGAATAGGATAGATGATTTCAAAGTTTTATAGAATGAAATACCAGGCCAGGAGTTAAAAATGTCACAAAATTTTAATTGGCAATTAGAGAAAAGATGTAAAAAGTTAAAGTACTCACAAAGAAAATCGAAGAAGTCGAACTCAAGGTTACATTTGCAATTTATTTTGGCAAAATTTAGGTTTGGCATTCCTTAATTAAAAACGAATTTTATTTATTTAAAAGGCTTGCCGTTACTAACTCCGTGACATCTGACTAGGTGGTAGAGTTTTGCAGCGACTCACCCGGATTGGTACCACCACCTTACCTATTCGTTTCGTCATTACGTCGTGACGTTTTCCGGTTCTGAGGGTTAGGTAGCCGATAAACTTACTTTTGCTCGAGGCCTAACGTCCCGGCCTTAGGTTGGCAATGCACCAATACCACCTTAGGTGTCTCTAGGCGGCGTGAACTTCTTACCATCAGTAAATCCTTCTGCTTTTTTGCCTTCCAATATCATAAAAAATTTAAATCCGTCTAGTTGTTTGCCTTCTAATATCATAAAAAAGCTTGACTTTCTTAAATCGGGTTATAACTTGCAAATTAATTTAATCTGAGTATGGCAGATATTTATGTCCATGCTAAAACAAAAAAAAAACGTGTTTGTTGTATAGAATCTTTGACAAAAAAGGGTTAGGAACGTTACTATTTTTAACGTAGAAAGGCAAACAGGCTAATGCATTGCCTTATAAAAAAAATATACCACCTATGTGAGTACCCAAGGTATCGACGTTGGTTAGGATTTTATGGCTAAGACCACAAGCATGGCGGCTTTTAATTTCTCAGCGTCAAATTAGTAATACACCGTTTACACTACTTTAAAAAGCAGATATATTTTTGGATCTCTCTCGTGTAGGTATATAAAAACGCTGCTCTTACCAATGACGTAATCACCTTTCCAATCTTCTATTTCAATTTCCAATTTAGATTTACCCATGTAAGTTGCGTTTACTTTCAGTCTTTCTTTTTAACTGTCCTTTATCGATATTTTGGAAGTAACTACATGTCATGTCACAACAAGTGGCCTATCAAAGCTTCTCTACTTTTTTCTACGGTATCTGTTATTCTTTGGGTAGCCTGGGTATAAAATAGTCCTAGTTTCAGTCGTCACTACTCATTGAGCTACGTATGAGCTCAATACACTAGATGATACAATACAGAGAAAAGAGCTCGTCTACGGGGACAATGATCAGGAAATAGTTCATCTCAATATCTCGCAGGAAGTTCCCGCTTTGCGCGGAGGCGTGTATTGTGACGATTCTGTAATGACAGAGGTACTGGCGACCTTGCTACTGGTCATATCTAAGATCACATTTTAGACCGCAGCAAAGGTTGAGCGGGCGCGGAGGCGGAAGCGGACGGTTCTACAAAGCCAAGGTTTACTGAGTAAAGGCCATTGAGTCACTGTCACAAAGACCAACTGCAGATATTTTCGAAAATAAGCTTTTCCTCGTCAGAGACGCTATCTTAGTCGCACTACTTATTTAAGATAGACTTTTTGTAATGTTTTCGCTGATGTTTTCCGAATACTAAATAGATGTTGGATGACCGCTGTTTTGTTTTAAAATTTAGAACCTTTGCAAATTTTGACTAGTTAACTGCGAGGATATAGGTACTTTTGCGTAATTAAAAAAAAAACTTAACGAACATAATATAAATAGAATAAATAAATAAATAGAATATATAATTTCGTCAGCAAGAAAATTTATTTCATTTTTCACTCACTGCAATCTCTTAAAAATTTCCTCCCTATTAAAACAAAAATCACCCTCGTTCAAACTCTCATTTTGCCTACTCTTAGTTATGCTTATTCATGTTTTCTCGATGCTACAGAAACTCTTTTAAATAAACTTGAGAAACTCCAAAATTCCTGTATTCGTTTTATCTTTGGTCTTCGCAAATATGACCATATTTCTATGTTTAGAGCAAAAGTCAAATGGCTTCCTATCCGTCTTCGCATGAACTCTCATATACTTTGTCTCCTTTACAATATTTTGTATAATCCATCTGCCCCCTCTTATCTTCGAGAGCGCTTTAATTTTTTACACTCCACTGAATCACCGTGTCGTTCTAGTCGTAACTCAATACTTCGTTTTCCTGTATTCCACTCCCATTGTTATTCAAATTCCTTTACTTTTCGTTCCGTCAAATTATGGAATTCACTCCCTCTAGAGGTCCGCGATAGCACTTCCCTGCCCATCTTCAAAAAACGGTTGAAAGAGTATTACTTAACACTTGCATAACGACTTGTGATTATCAGGTTTCTTATTTATATTAGTTATTTTGTTTTAAAGTATGTCATTATTGAGTTTTTTTTATATTGTTTCTATGTTTAGGTTATTTATTTATTGTGCATGATGCCTCCTACTGTTTCATCACAGATTCTAAATTTTAGTGTTGGCTGGAAGAAATCTGTAGACCTAGAGATAAGCCCACCTTTTGTGCATTTCTGTTTATCACTGTCCATATTTTAAGTCATAAATTGTGTACAAAAAAGAATTAAATAAATAAATAAATAAAACTATGATCTTTTGATAAACTTTTATTTGTCAGGATAGGCCCAGCTAAGGGCTTAAGGACCCGATTACTTAAATTGTATTACATAAGCCAGAAAAGATTAAATGATGTTCAATGATTTTCTACATCCGTAGCCACCATGCGTTGTCATCATCATAGCTTAGTAAAAACAACATTGCATTGTCACCAAAAATGCATATTGCGTATTATTTTATCAGTTGAAGAATTTCTGTTACAAGATTTGTCCTTTAATAACAAATCAACACACGAACAGGTTAATAAATAAGAAACATTTTAAAATTAAATTTACAAACCAAACACCCAATAAATATATACTTTTTCTAGAAGCCCGGTACACGTTCTTCGCTACGTGTAAAATGCTTTAATCGAAACACGTCCAAAAAGAAAACAACAAAAACTAAAAAAAAGGTTCAATTTGACTAAAAAATACTTGTTATAAAAAATGTGATAAATGAAGAACCACTAAACCGATTGTATGCAAACTTCACACAAACTGTCTACTAAGTAGTCAGAACAAAGCCTAAACACTTGGTAGGGATAGGTGAGAACTATTTTTTGAGTTATAAAAATACAACGAAAAGAGGCATTGATTTTTATACATATAGATAAGCAGTAGCTTCTGCTCTAAATATTCGCTACCTCTTACTCTTATTTCTATATCCTAGCAAGAAAACTCGACCTGAGGTCGGTCTATGGAACATTCATTCTTTATACTCCATTAAACCAGTAATAATAACGACTTCAATGGTTTTGTTTGAATGCTTTGATAAAATATTTTATAAAAATTGTTTCTGACCTAAGTTTTACCTAAGAATTATTTTGGAATAGACAATGATTTTTTTTATAATCCGATTTATAATCTAGTTTATTTTATTTTGTGTTCTTTCATGGTAGCTTCTGTAGACATAAAGAGGATGCTTAAGGACAGTAGGTCAAATTTGAAAAAAGCCGACATCAATTTTAAAATGTCGTCTAAGTAAGTATCCTTACACTCACTTTCTCGAAGAGGTAGGCATAGGGCAAAAATAAAACCAGGGCAACCACGATAAGCCAAAGATACATAATGGCACAACGTGGAAAATCTATTACCAACCGAGCACTTATCCAATAACGACAACGTTGATTTTAATTTGAAAAAATAAAATAAAATTAGTAAAACATGTATCTGAGTTGTCTAACATCGGAATCAAATCCTACCTCATGTGGTAGGCGGCAACACAGGACCACTAGACAAAGTGATGTCATCCAAATAAACAAAAATACACGTTACTAAGCATAAATCAACAACGTTTTGTCGGATGTTGGTCAAATTTATTAGAGACTTCTATCTTTGCATAACAAACATACAAAAAAAATACATTTCAATTGAGATATCCTCATATTTTAAGTCGGTTAAAAAATACACTTCTGTTTATTGGTGAATTATAGGTCTTTAACTTTGCTTATTTGTTATTCTTAAAATAATATGTGAAAAATTCATACACGGTAGAGATAAGTCTGTAATATTGTTATGAAAGAAAGGTCTCTAGACTAGACCTAATTCTTGAGACGAAAGGTTACAGATTCAAATCCTGTACAGGGCGAAATTTTTTCCTTCTTTAAAATTTATAGACATTTAACCCAAGCACAGAGCAAATGCTAAAATAAAAATACCAGAATAATGCCTAAAGACTAAATTTGGTGGCGGAATGCCGTTTGGATAGCTATGTTCGAATTAGTGACAAATTAAGGGAAAACTAGTTTTAAAGTACAATTGTTCCACGAAAGCAGTCAGGCTAAGTGGAGTTCTGCAAAAGTAGCTGGGATTGGTACAATTACCTTACATTGTCTGTTTCTGTCATCAGTGCTCACTATAGTAACGTTACAGTATCCAGTATCTACTCGTAGGTCAAGTGAGAGGTCCACAAAGTCACTGATATGAGGTGTTTTTTGAAAACGAATCTTTGCATCACTAGGAACACCGCTAAATAAACAAAATCCATATTTTTTTCTTTTAAAGCTACAGAGTAAAAAGCATTGAAGTAGGAAGCATTGACTAGCAGCAAATTGAAAAGCATTGAGTATAAAACTATGAGTAAAGTGTAATTAATATCTTAGTGTAAGTTCAAGCTAAAGCCTGTTCGCTGAATACCTTGAAGTAGTTTGAAACAATTCTAGGAGGTGGAGGTGCTTTCTATTGACATAAATTATGAGACGAGTCGTAGTCTAGTTTAATGAACCAGAGAAGTCTATTCACTTAAGTGTAATTGGATGCTGATAAGCAATAGTGTGTCAATCCACAAAAAGTAAAATTAGTGACTATTAATCTTACTTACTTAGTTATGATAGTGTTAAATGTTGAAAATATCAAAAACGAGTTTTAAGTAATCCTATCTATCGCCTCAGTGGTCTAGCGGTTCAGTTGTTGGACTTGACTGCATGAGGTCCCAGTTTCGAATCCTGGGTCGGGCAACAAAATAGAAAATTGGGATTTTCCAATTTTCTTATAAAAAAAAATGTTGCTCGGGATTGGAAATGTGCCCGGTTGGCGATAGGTTTGCCACCTATCACATTGTGGGACTTAGTATCTTCGGCTAGTCGTGGATGCCCTGGTTGTGCCAGAGATTCCAGAAGGGGTAGGCAGAGACCTACCCCTTCTGGAATATGGGCGTGAAGATGTCTTTTTTTTAAGTAGTCCATGGCTTTATGTTACATAAATGTAAAAAAAATTGAGAAAGTGCATTTTTATTCTTAAATAAATTTTGAAAAAATAAATGTCGGTGGGTACCTAATAGTCACTAATTTTACTTTTTGTGGATTGACATACTATTGCTTATCGCTATCCAATTAGTCTACGACATTGCAACAGAAATGTCAGATATCCCTGTCTACTTTTCACTTTATGTTCTTAACAGACTACTACAAAAAAGAGGTGTTTTAAATTCGTCGTTGCTTTTGTAAAACTCAAATCTGTATGTTTTTTCAATGTTTGTTACGCGATTAATCGACTGATTACGCTGGATTTTATTTCAATTCTTAGATAGTCCCATAATTATTTTGTCACGATCAGGCTAGTCGTTTTTTAGTTATATTAATAATTCATTAGTCTGTGTTTATGATAAACAAAAATGTATGAATTACTTAGTACAGAAAGTTGATTAATTTAAACCGGAATCCTCTCGGAATCATTAGCTATTTTAAGAAAAGTAATGATCACCTAATAAAATTGTGTTTGTGAAGACTCTACAATAGCCGTGGTGTATCAGTGTCGTAAATTAAAATACTTGCGCTTACACTGATCCTCGTCTTCTTATTAATCCACTAGCTTTCGCCAGCGACTTCGTCTGCGTTTATAATTACTTTAGAGGCTATAGCTAACTTTAACCCCCATTTTCGTTTATCAAGTACTGTATTTTAGGTTATTCTAAAAAAAGCTAAAGTAACCTAATTTTAAAGTACTTTTGCGTAAGCTATATTTTTAGTTTTGTTTTCTAGTGAGCTGACCTTAAAGGACAGACATTTATTATGCTGTCGCGGACATTTTTTAGAAATTTTAAAATGGAATAATTCTGTCATACATAATTTTTGTGAAACTTTAGCCGTTTAAGCAGCGCGCGCAGCGGAATCTCTCAATAGAAAAAAAATACTTCGATTTTGAAACGTTGGTATCCCGCTGCTATTGGTCTTAGCGTATGATATATAGCATATTATAGCCTTCCTTTATAAATGGGCTATCTTATACACTGAAACAATTTTTCAAATCGGACTAGTAGTTCCTAAGGTTAGCGTGTTCAAGCCAAAAAACAAATAGACCAACTATTCAGCTTTGTAACATTAGAGTATAGATTGTAATACAAAAAATAACAATAGTCTACGTTTATTCATAAGGCAGGTAAATAACTATATCAATAATTAAAAATGAATACACTAATAATAAAACTTGAAAACTAAGTAATACACAGAGGCTGCCATATCGCCAAAAACAGTGTACTCTTCCAGGCTCAGTTATAGAAACTAGTGGTCGCCCATTGGTCGAATCGACCACAATAAATTTTAATATCTTGTTGATAAGAACGCTATCTTCATTTCTCAAGACGAACTACTTTGTTTCCAAACTTTTTAGTGCGTCATCTGTGGTCTTTTATCGTTTAATCATCAATATATTTGTTTGTGTGTGTCAAACGCATGGTAATGTGGTTAATTTTTTATTTATTGATTTAATGTACTTTATAAGCATTATTATTAAAAATTATTAGCATTCTGCACTTCTGCTACATATAAACTATAAGTGTGCCTAATTTCATAGTCGTGCGCAAATTTCGTAAAAAGGAGTCCATAGTTTTGGCATCACATATTAATATACTTATATAGATATATCAAAAGAAATGTGCGATGGAGCTTAATACACGAAAAAGAAATATAATGGAAATATCAAATTGGAATGAAATTATTTTTACAAGAATTGAAAAATAAACAGGTTGAATTGAATGTAGTGAGTGACGTTTTTTAAATATGTTAAATTTAGGGCTTTCGTGACTTTCACAGGGATCGCGTTCCAAGAATTCACTAATATAGTGTCATACCTCACGCAAAAGCCGTTTTGCAAGGAGATACTAAGATGGTATAATGTGGCAAATCGATTTCATTCCAAAATTTCCGTTTTTCTTATTGTCAATTAAAATTATGTAAATGTAGAATAAGAAACGTGAATGCAATTATAGCATTATTGGGCAAATAATAAAACGTAAGTTCAAAGTATTTTAGGCGGTTTAAATTAAATTTAATAATATACACATGTAAAAACTAGACGTAAATGCCACTAGGTCGTCTAAGTAAAAAAACATACGCATTGTTCATTATAATTAAAAAACTATGTATTGGCTGTTAATAAAATTTTAATGTCTCCAACAAAGAATCTAAAATAACAAAATAAGTTGCACTAATACTAGGTGGTATAGTATCGCACCGATTTGCCGTGATTGGTACCACCGCTTTATCTATTTCTGCCGCCATAACATCAGTGCTTACCGTAGACGTGTTCCGTTCAGAGGATAAGGTAGCCGATAAACTTACTTTGGTTGAGGCTTAACATCCCGGCCGCAGGTTGACAACGCACCATTACCACCTTTGGTGTCTCTAGGCGGCGTGAATTTCTTACCATCAGGAAATCCGGCTGCTTGTTTCCAATATCATAAAAATAATATAAATAAATAAACCTGCAAAAATTTTAACATACAAATAACATACACTCGAATTGAAACCGTCATTTTAGAAAGTTTGTTAAAAAGTATCGATTACCTCTTTGCAAACCAAATAACAGGATTTTATAGAGGGGGACAGTTTCAATCAAGGGCACATAAGACTAAATAAGCAAATATGTATGTCATTGCTCAAACTCGCCTAATTGATTCTTGAAGTCGAAATTTTCCCGTATTTAATGTAAAAACTGCCTCGCGGCTCGAACTCGATTCCCTAAAGTCAACACTACTCATCGGGAGTTCCATTCATTCGTTTTGGGTCTGTCGCGACAAACTGGCGCCATGGCTCCGGCGACAAGCGGCTTCCCTGAACGACCGCAGTTGTAGCTTGGGAACCGCCCATGATACACTATGAAAATTTTCCTTATTATTTTCATCACTTTCCAAGTCGCGAGTGCGAAAATCAGTGGAGGACCACGAGGGCGATTTGATAAAAACGCTACAAGGAGATATATCAACAACCACCATGTCAGTGCTCACCATACTCACTACTCCTATCACCCTCCAAATCGAATTTACTACATGTGTCGTCATTGCACCAATTTTGTCCCGTACCCCGTCTTCCATGGATCACTGCCAACTTATGTTTACAAATATCGTGAATCAGGTGGCAGATTTAGCGTCATGTTAGCTGGACTGGCGCTGTATAACCTAGGCAGAGCTTCATCAGAACATTGGGAGTATACACACTATTACGTGTATCGACGAGATGAAAATTGTTCCATGCAAGTAGTAGACCATAAGCATTTCGAAGAGACTAGATTCCCTTGCTTTATCATGTCATCGTTTGTGGAGAGATCTCCTGAAAGTTTTATCCCAGGACCTAATTCTTTGGATATTACATCCCCTCTTATTGATGTTCGACCGTTTCTCCGTTATAATGGGTCCTTGTTGAAAGTCACGCGAGATCAAGAGTGTGTTCTTTGGCACAATACCACGGAAGCTCATGAGAAGAATGTAGTACCCTGTGCTTTGTTACGAGAGTATGCAGAAACCATGAAGCCGTCAGGGATACCTGTCTACGTTTGGCTTCCAACTACGATAGCTACAGTTATCATGATTTATGTTTGCTGTCAGTGTTGCTTCAAGAAGAAGATAAAACATGAAGAAGAGCCTTTTAACAAGGATGTTGTGATCGGTTATTGTTCTAATGTGTATTAGTGTTGGAGTTTTTATACCCAATAAGTGTGTTGCTTGTGTTGATTCCACTTTTTTAAAAGACCAAACCTGTAGTAGACCATAGCACCGTGGTTGTGGTGAGATGATTAATGTGACATTGCCTTCCTTGTTTCAAAAAAATACCCATGACTTGACACGTTTGTGTAATGGTTAGAAGGGTATTTGGTTCACAAATTCAAGAGCTTCAAGAGCTCATTCTTAAGATTAACAGTGCATCTCATAGTTGTGGTAATAATAGTAGTACTTAGGAGCTTTATTCATTAGTAGTAAATATTAGGAAATCCGCCAGCTTCTTTGCAATTTTTCGACTATGTGTCACAGACTACGTGACCTTACGTGAATGGTAGGTCTTCTACTCTTAGTTGTAGAGAGGTGGAAGGGTTCTTGCTTGAGCTGACGCCACATCATCAATATCTTCTGAGGAAATCTCCCGGTATTGATAATGATGATAATTAATATTTTTCACTTGTTACATAGTTACAGACGCGACAAGAGCTAAATAAATGCAACTACGGAATAAATTTTGTTTTGTTTTGAATTACATTTTTGTAAAAAGTGACCGAACCCCATCTACTGGAGATCAATGAAGGGAGAGGGGGTACAAGATTGTAACAAATAGCTAATATACCATAGGTTAGTTCTGGTTAGAGAATTCCCCTCCAAAAAAATATCGAACTCAAATCAAAACTAATATATAGTCAGGAGTTATTCCGTTCGAAACTTTTAGTTGATTTGTATGGGGTGCCCGGAATTTCGAAATGTAATTCCCTAAAGAACACCATTAAAAACATTTTAAAATGGCGTAGATGTTAGCTACGATTGGCGTAGAGCGTTCGTGGCGTAGACGGCCTACTTTCGTAGTTGGTTTGATACTCAACGCTTTCGTAGAAATACCACAGCAATCAGTAACATTTGAAGATGATAATACTATGTTATTTTTTAACCGACGCCAAAAAAAAGAGTTTGCTTTTTTACACAGTAAATTTGACGTATAGTTACGCTTAATTAGGTAAAAGTTTTATAGAAAACGCTTAGTACGATGTTGCTTGCACATTGCTACGAAATGCAACGCGTTATGTTATATTTGAATATATGTAATTAAATGGTTCTTTAAGTATATGTAACATAGGATGTATGTTGAACATGGTTTACCAATGTGAACGATAAAAATGCTGATCAAATATCAAGATTACGTTAACCGGTTGGGCGTTGGTCAATAAATAAATATTTTTTGTAGGATGTCACATTTCAAAAATACATGGACTGAATCCGCCCCGAGTCCAACGAGCATAAATTTTGTTCAATAAAAATTATATTTTTTTATGCAAAAAATAATCTATTCTAAAAACTAAATCTTTTGCGCTTTTGACACCTGCCTGCTACTGACTTCCAATGTCTTCGCTTCAAATATTTATAAACAAGTTTTTCATACGTAAGTACGTTATAAAAATATGGTGTCTAGTCAAATTCAGTTTCCATAGTATGTTTATTATTAGAGAAACTTGCTGGTTTACTGGTGGAAAATATTTTTATGTCATTGGAACAGTTTTAGTGCATAAAAACAATATGTTTTTTCTAGGGAACGTAACCTCAAATCTTATATCTTTATTTATAAACATATCTCGAAAAGAAAATGTTTGTAATATAGATTTGATTTCAGCGAAAAATATTGATTAATTAGACTATTTTATGCATTGTGTAGTGTTTATTGTTTCTAGGGCAAACTTAGTATGGAAAGTGGCCCATCTCCTTATAGAAGTAAATTGTCTAGAGCAAACTGGTTAATGTAAGTTGGAAACACTTTTTGAATATGACGTCAAATCTGTCAAAAATATTTGGTGATGACTGAAACCATAACAATTTATGTTTTTTATAACTAGAATAACAAAAGTGCTAGTAATACAGAAGTTTATTAATAAAAAATGGCGAGTTTTATTTACAACGCACAATTTTGACGGGTAGTGTGCCAGTAACGTTATTCAAACAAAAGAATTAACATCGTTGGTATTTATAAGAGATGTGTATTGTTTATTACCATGAAAATTGTTTGCTACTTGAAATTTTTAGATAGAAAACAAATAGTAAATATAGCTACTTCTTATATTACTCACAATATGTGTACATACATATAACTACAAAGTGTGTTGCGTGTTTGACTGTTGTGCATGCATTTTGTGGTAATTTTTTTTGTATGCGGTTATAATTAAGTGACTGTAGGCTATTTTATTATCCCGATATTTAATTTGATTTCCATGCGATAGCTTTTATATGCAGGTGTATCCTCGGGCATCATCTATACTTATAAAATAACATGTCCTGATCGCCAAGCCGAGGTCGTTTTGTTGAATAGACACCCACTTAGGACGGAATTTTGGAAATTCTACCCGTAAGGGGGTGAAATGGGGATTGAAAGTTTGTATGAAAGTCCTTGTTAATGGGCTATAATCATTAAATATATTAACTGCAACGCGAGTAAAGACACAGGTAACAGCTAGTTTAATATATTTTATATATGAATATTGAAATATGAGTAGAGATAAATGTCACATGTGATAACCATATTTTATATTGACATCTCATTTGAATAACATTCCCTGACCTTTGCGAGTGTTCCGACATTGGCAGTGTAAAGTGGAACAAATATTTTATTTTGAAATGAGATATACCACGGAATATAGAAATTTCTTTGATCTGAGTGATACATTATACACGTCACGTATATATTGAAATTAAAATTCGTTATATTTCCAATTTTCAAGTGTTTTTTTGTGAAAAGATGTGACGAATTGATGGTATTTCAATTATTTTTTATGACAGTGGAAGGCAAACAAGCAGACGGATTTTTTGATAGTGAGAAATTCCCGCCGCCTAGAGACACCAAAGTTAGTAATGTTGCGTTGCCAACCAGAGGCCAGGATGTTAAGCCTCGAGTAAAAGTAAGTTTACCGCCTACCTTACCCTCCGAACCAGAACACGTCTTGACGTTATGGCGACAGGAATAGGTAAGGCATTGTTACCAATCCGGGTGAGTCGTTGCGAAACTCTACCATCTAATCAAATGTCATGGTGTTTGTGACGGTAAGTCAATGCTCGCCTTTTACGAGCTGCCTGGCACAGGAAGGCAGATGGTCTATTCTA
Source organism: Calephelis nemesis (assembly GCA_002245505.1). Classification (NCBI taxonomy): domain Eukaryota; kingdom Metazoa; phylum Arthropoda; class Insecta; order Lepidoptera; family Riodinidae; genus Calephelis; species Calephelis nemesis. The sequence goes on from NJDD01037679.1 coordinate 268,840, forward strand.
CAAAGGAGCCCGGACCAACACGGGGAACTAACTGAACTGACCAAATGAACCAGTTATATTGATTCGGGTGGCTGCGTTGTTCAACTGGTGCCGGATCCAATGTGAAACATTCCAAAATCAAAAAATAATTAAAAAATATTTTCCAGGTGACCAAATTGTGAATCTAAACCATTCTCGAATTCCCTTGAACACACCCAAAAAGTTTCATCAACATCTGTTCAGGTGTCTAGAAGGAGTTCAGTGACAAACACACGAACACAAGAATTATATAAGTAAAGATATCCAAATTAGTGCTCGAAAATCGTGACTCGATATTCTGAATACATAATTGAAATATTAAAAAAGAACAAACTAGACTCAAAATAAAGCCTTTTTAATATTTAGCAATATTTACTTGCTCAGGGTCGATGGCCCGCAAGCGATGTGTGGATAGCAGCTGTGGGCGATCTTCGACGCCCGTCTTTTTAGCGACAAACGTTTTTTTATGTTTTGCTTAAGTATTTTTTTACTATTTTTTTACTATTTTAGTTGAAAAATCGTTAAATCATTATATTTGCTTCAAAAAATTTGTGATAGTCAAGACTTGTGTAAAATTCGTGACAATTTACGAGTATTAAAATAAATCTAAACCGTAATATAATCTAAATAATCTAATCCGTGCCCACAAAAAATCACATCTCGCTTTTTTCCGACTTCATTCACATTTCCTATTACTGTTTCTGCTTTTTCGTTCAACTATCATAAAATATAGAGTAGCTTCAGTCAGTGAAAGAATTTTACATGATCTAATCAGTGTTTTCCCAACAAACAAAGTTAAAAACTTTACCTTTTAATATATTAATATAGACTACATAATCCTAATCGCCTGTGTGGTCTAGCGGTCCAGGTGTTAAACTTGACTGTATGAGTTTTCTAATATAAAAAATGTTGCTTGGGATTGGATATATGCCCGGTTGGTGATAGGCTTGCAACCTATCATATTGTGAGACTTAGTGTCTAAGGCTAGTCGTGGGTGCCCTAGTTGTGCCTCTGCCTACCTTTTCGGGGATATGGGCGTAAAGATACTTACTTATTTACTAATATAGGCTATATAAAATATAAATCAGCACGGATGTTTTTGTTTTGGGTTATTAAATCTGACCCTATTCGTTTGTTGCGTTGATTTACTTAAAAGTCTTCCCTTTCCTTTGTACCGTGACTGTACGATATGCTGCTTGTATTTTAACTGTTTCCTATTACGCTTTAGCAATTTCATATAATTCCTAACCACGTATTCTGCTTTCATACACACATACCGCATACCTTCACACCAATCCCCTTGCAAAGTAGGCAGAGAGTATACCAAATGTCACAATTTCTACAGACCTAGTTTCCTAGCTTTTTAATTTTTTTGTCATTTTTTTGATTTGACCATGGAATGTTTTTTGTTATACTTGATATTTTCCATCTTTTTCCAAAACTTCCAAATAACGAATTCAGATAAAGAAATATTTGTATTGTTTTAGGTATCACTTAAAATTTATTATTTTATAAATAGCCCACTGATAAAGGAGGGAAAGTTATAAAAAAAATATAAGTGGTACTGTTTAGTATATCTAAGTGTTTTATATTTAAAAATATGAATATTATTTGTTTGGAATGTTTGTTTCTTTTGCATTTTAGGTAAATTTGTTGTGTTAAATTTTGTCCTTTCCACGTGATCAAATCGAAAGAACATTTCTCATTTGAAGGTCGACTTAGTATTTGTAATAACTAACACCACTTTCTCTATCTTGCTCATGCAAATGTGATGGGTGAGCATCTCACACCACAGGTTTCCCGTAGCGCTCTGATTTCGATTTATCCTACTCTCAAGCTTTTGATACCCAAGTCTTGCTTCCATAATTTGACAGAATTATGCAAAGTGCATCTAGCACTAACTTTGAAGCCACTGGTAGCCAGCACTCCATTCCTTTGAAGACCCTCTCCTATTCACATACATTTCCTGTGACAATTAAATACGTACATACAATTATATTACAAATGTGAAAGTATGTTTGTCAGTCCTTTTGTTATATCGCAACAAATATGTGGCATAATTTTTATGTATAGAGATTATCAAGAGATTGAAGAGTAACATAGACTTATTTTAATTCCTATATCTAAACGAGTCAGAGAGTTAAACGGGATATATAAGTATTCCTGGACAAACTACAAAAATATTGCAAAGTAAATTATATGCTTGTGTTATGGGTGTTAGATAATAAAACGAACACGTAGAAATAATTGTATAGATACCAGTATGAGTTTAACAAGCATCCTGGCCCGAAAATAGCGACATCAATTTTTATAACAAAAATACCTGCCCCTATCGGACATTGAACCCGAGCATCACTGTTTGATGGTGGAGCTAAGCATGTACACTAACCCCTTGGCCAATGACGCGGTTAAAGCCAAATAACTCTAAAATGCGAGCATAGCCGAGGGCAACATCTATAGTACATATTGTAAACATTCATATCAGAAACGGGATAATCATTGCTAATAAGCCATCACACTCTGTATCCGTGTCTGCCGAATCATGATATATTGATGACGCATGTAATGTTTGTCTGGATAAACACATATGGCTATTTTCTTTACCGATAGTGAAAGTTATTAAGCTCAGATATCAAACATTTTATCACATCGGAATTTGGAACGTTCATTTCTAATTATTGGGATTATATATTTCCCTGTGTTGGACCGGGACTCCTATATAGAATAGACCATCTCTCTTCCTGCCAAAAAAAACTCGTAACTTACTTTTGCTCGAAGCCTAACATCCCGACCTCAGGTTGGCAACGCATCATTACCACCTTTGGTTTCTCTAGGCGGCGTGAATTTCTTACCAACAGGAAATCCGTCTGCTTGTTTGCCTTCCTATAATATATATAAATAAAAAAACGCTCTTTTCTTGAAGTCATAATTGTTTGAGAATACCGTCCTCGGTAACTGATTCCACAAAGGTGTTGTGCGAGGTAAAAAAAATGTCTTCGGAATCGCACAGGGGGGTTAGAATGTGCACTTTCGTCTCGGCGCGATCGCGTCGTTTCGCTTGGACGATGCGTTTCGTTTCAAAACGTTATCGTTTTTTATAAAGCTAGAACAATCATAACTTGAAGAAATATCGTGTAAACGAAGGGTAAGGGCCGAATTTGTATGAAAAAACAAAATTTTGTCTATGACGACACGACTTAAAACACGTCAATATCAAATTTGTTATTTGTCAATTGTCAGACGTCTAACGTCTATCGCCGACGTCACGTTTTGTTTGTCACGAACGTTCTACGCTTTTTGAGTTTGACATTTATAAGCGGCCCGAAACGAACGTTCGTTTCAAGACGACGGTGGTTCATTCTAACCCCCCAGATGTAGATCGCCACACGTCAAGATGATGGGCATGATCCAAAGGTGGAAATCAGCGACTGGAATTAAATCAAATAACTCCTCTGAGCATTCCCCATGATATATGTGGTAGAAAACATTGATGCACCCAACATTTGTTCATAGCTACGTACCTAATACGTTTATGTTTTCTAATTTTTGAGATATTCGAGTGTGAAGAAGTATGTATAACCTGATTTATATTTAACTAAAAAAAATTATTATTTTTAATATTATCATGTCCCGATGATTCAACTGAGAAGGTTCCGGATTTTAATCGAATTCATATATGATTTACTTTTCAATCATGACCTACCATTCTGAAATCAAAATCCGTTCATTGTTAGCCAAGTAAGGGTGTAACGTACATAAAAATATACAGACGAATTGATAACCACCTTTTTAAATTCGGTTCAAAACAAAAAGCAGTTTATATATGATTTAATTTAAAGGAAACTGCAGAATCTTAACATAAACAAAGTAGCGCTACCTTGTTAAAAGTCTCATTTTCTAGCGAGTGACGCTAATTACGACTGGTTAATGAAAACGAAGGACAATTTCGTAACAAATCGTTAATTAATATTTAAATTGAATTGAAGGGTAAACAGGGATATTTTTCTAATTGAATTTATAATGAAACGCTTTCGATCGTTTCTAGAAATATACAAGATATCTCCTCTGTGGTCTAGTGGTCCGGTGTTGGCGTTGACTAGGTACATGATTTACAATGAGTTAGTACAGATTACGATCGGTAAGTTACGTGTCGAAATCTATGATACTTTTGGTCTGAAAACGTGTTTCTCTTAGTTACCAACAGAGACGCTGTTTAAAGTTCTCATACAAATATAATTTACAGAGACGGTAGCGAGTATAGTAAACTTGACAAGCTGTAAACTCATGGTAAGGGCTCTGGTACATACCTAATTTAATATTAATTTTTGCTATTTGCGTTATAAAAACCATGTTGCCCGGATTGAATATGTGGCCCGGTTGCGACTTCTCTTTGTGACCTTCGACTAATCATTTGTGCTCTAATCGAACTTCTTCTGGAATACCAACATGAATATTTTTTACATAGTAACGTTTTATTGCAGTTGTAAGAGATTCAACTTATTTTTTATGTGATAAAACTTCAAACAAGCTCACGGCTCTCTTCATGATAAGAGAAAACCGTGGACTATCGACACCATAACACCGTCGTTGTCTTATGGCCAAGGTGTTACCAGAAGTGGGTAATATCGGGTTTTTAAGAAATTGAATCGTAACTATAAATTGATATTCGATATCGGATTCTGAAAATATATATATTTTTCGAAACTGTATGTTGACAAATTCTGTCAGATACTTCAGATGTGATGTGATATTATCGTAAACGAACTGTCCTTCATAATTTGCCCAGGATTAGGACTGGCTGCAATATTATTTCTTCATGTGGTTTTGTTAAAATATTTTATATAACAGTAGAACGATATTTGTTTTATTTGAAAAGCCGAAACCTATATGAACCAATTATGTATTAAAAATACAATTATTCTATAGGCTATTGCAGTGTATATAATATGTAGTGTCAATTTTCTTTTTTTTTCTTTAAGTTTTGGCCTTCATGTTAGTATTTTGCCATTCGTCAATTTTAATAAGTTATAATTAGTCATTAGTCATATGTCATCAGTAAATCATGTCAGGCTCTTGGGTAAAGCGGCGGCCTCATTACACAAGCTCATATAAGGAGATTTGGCGGCAACGAGGAAATACATGATACGCTAATTTCTTCATGATTATTTCATTTGTGCACTTTTACAGAACAAAATTGTACAAAATGCCACCAAAATTGACTAATTTCACTCAATATCAACACGAAATTCAATAATTATGAAAAAACTTCGACCATCTTTTCTCTCGATGGCGCCAAAACTCAAGTGTCAATTATTATATATAGTTTTTAGGATACCTATCGAGCGAGATATTGAACCGAGCGTAGCGCAGTATTCCTACGATGCAGCAATATTGTGTTTCAAGAATATGTAGTTTTTACATGCCTCGATATCTGATATTACGATATTGGTCTAATATACGTTTCAATATCTGTATACGATTTGTATCGCCCACTCTGTAACGTAATGGGGGTGGCTTAGCTAACACCCACCACTACGTTAACAGAAAAAATGAACAAAAAAACAAACAGTCAAACTTACTTAAGTTTGGCTGCTGATAGGAAACCTGCTGATAGGAGTTTAAAATAAAAATCTAAACAAAGTTACACTGTATTTAAGATTAAATAAAAGTCTCAATATAGGTCTGTGCACTGTACACTATACACAATAGTTTCTGCCGGCTAGAGAAAAAAGGAAATAGATGGGCGTGGGATACGTCGGTGGCTCAAGGGTTGGCCGACGGAGCACGGAGCGCAGCACGGAGGACCGCTGCTACGGGCCTCAGCGGCGTAGGAGTAGGAGGACCCTTTGGCGCCTTGCCTCAGCAGCCAGGAGCAGCAGGAGAAGTGGGCCGCTGGGAAGGTGGCCAGAGAGGTACACCGGCGGGGCAGCTACCGCCGGTTCAGGGTCCTTGGGTTCACCACCGAGTAGCGGGCACCAGGCAGCAGGCACCAGGTAGTAGGCACCAGATAGGAATTATCAGGCAGCAGTTCCTCCGTTACTTCTTCTTATTGTTTACTTCGTCGACTTATGCCACAATTTGAAGCAGAGTATTTATATTCTTTGATTTGAAGAATGACCAGATGGCTGGATCGTCCCCTTTTTATACCGGCTCGACCTGTTCCGGAATTTGCAATTTAAAATTAGGAAATCTGATTGGTCGATTAGAATTTTGACGTCAACTAAACGTCCCCTTTTCCATAAAAAAGAAATAATATTTGACATCTTCAAACTTTCATTAGTGTCATTGAAGATGTCAAATAATGCAAATTTTAGCAGTTTGGCGAAACTTTCATATTAAAAATTTATAAAATCAGTTTGCTATGTTTTGTATTCGCCTAAATCATGTGTAACTAATTGCCTAATATCTGAATGCCTTTAGACTTACTTTCAAATTAAACGGGTTATACTTATCTGTCAAGTTTCTTGTGTCATTTGACCTAAACTTCATACAAAATCGGGTTTGCTATGTATCTAAGGAAGTCCCGCCTCTTATTACGTAGTACTTATATACTCTTTGATTTTAGTGTATTTCAGTGATTTAGAAGGATGATGAAAACAAAAATATCAAAAAAAGAAAGGAAAAAGAGGAACAATATCGATCATAAGGGACCCAATTTAAAAAGTAATCAAAAATAATCAAAACTGAGATATTTACAAGGTTAGTAAGAAGTATATTTACTTCTTACTAACAACTCCTAGGTGTTAGGTCAAATCTGCAAGTCTATATGTTTTCCTACACCCGGACCGGAACATGACAGAGTCATTATGGCGGCAGGAATAGGAAAATCTTCCGGGCGAGTTGCAGCTCAGCCCTCTACTGCCAGTGGTCTTGTTGGTAACCTTTGGCCCTTGCCTGCTTTTTATGAGCTGCCTGATAGAAAGACACATGGTCTATTTTACACTGGAGACTCAGGCCATCACGGGAAAAATGCTGTGTTGTTATGTTACAATATCAAGCAATCTCTTTTGATGCTATGAGACAATTGCCATCTCCTAATCTTAGATGTTACTGTGCACCGTCTTTTGCATTCAACACGGAACAGGACAGTGCCACTACAGAATAAACGGACGGGTTATTGATGTTACGGCGG
>NJDD01037679.1:276007-288404 GCA_002245505.1 Calephelis nemesis
AGGTGGTCACATCTGGATGAGCTGCTACACATCACCATCCTACCGATAGTACAGATTTTTCTACGGAGAACGATTCTCTTCAAAAGTCGGTTTAAACAGTCTCCGCTTAAACTAGTTTCAAGGAAGCTTAAGAATAATAATGAAAAATAATGGTTTACCTGAAGCTTGTAAAAAACTTCTTATTGTCTCCGAGTAGCGCTAATTAGGGTAACTTAATGAACTTAAATGGCAACGCTTGTGTTAAGGGGTAAATTAATGTTACAAGAGGGGGAAGTTCGTATCTTTTTGTATTGAAATCTGATTACTTTAGGTGATAAGCTTTTGAGGCAACTCCTCCACTTTGATAGGTACTACCTTCGGGTTCCAGTTTGGAATTAGAAGACTTGACAGGGTCCATGTGTGTGACAGTGCTGTCAGATTAGTCTATACGCGACATTTTTACTGACGTATAATCCATGACTCGGAAAACATTGATTACATCACAATTTGACATGTCCGGACTAATCTGACATGTCTAAAATGTTCCATCTCTTTAGTTTTTGTTTCATTTGAAAAAGATAGCATGCATTTAAATCAAGTTTAGTTTGTGAACAGCAGAATCACTACCATTGTCTATTTTAATCCGTGGGGAGAGAATAAATCCGTGGTAAGATTTTCCCGAAATTCAACCAAAAAGCGTGCTACATGTTTGTAACACATGTAGCACGCTTTTTGGTCACCCATCGCTAATTTATGGTACCTGGATTTTCCCTACAGTGCTAGTCATAGTTAGTTGTTGTGCAGCAGCTTGCATGAATTGAAACTACCGCCCTACCTATTCCTGCGCCATAGCCATGTCATGTTCCATGTTGGTAGGATACCTATTCCCCGAAAAATATCTTCGCAACATCTTTTTTTATGATATAAAACAATGATGTCTGTGATACCCTAGGAATCATAATTATTTTGTAGTACTTAGTCATTTGAAGTATCTAAGTTTCTAGCAAAGACTAGTTGGGTCTTAGTACTTAGCGGTTTCTAATAAAAACTAATCGGAACTTTTACGAAATAGAAAAATTGTTTTGTTTTGTTAATATCAACATTAAAAAATTGTTAACCGAAATACCAAAATAAAAAGAAAAGTTACAAAAGAAAGTGTTATTTTAAAAGTAATAATTTATTGAAAGTCAGTGTCGCTGACTATAATAACATGTTAGAAAAATCATTTCGTACCAGTTTATACTTTTATTCAAATTCTATTTTCGGCAGACTTCATTCCACCCGTTCAGTTTGTATGGGAAATAATAAAGTATTGTTTTTCTCTCTACAGTTTACCTTGTCCTGACTACAATTAACACAATACAAAAAGAATTAGCCAAATCGGTCTAGTCTTTCGGAAGTTATGTACTTAGCGATTCATTTTGATATTATACATTTAATCTTACTTATCTTTACCAAAAAAGAGGATACTATATGTTAGACTCTTATATTATACATACATATAACTTACGTAATTGGTATCACCTAAAACCGCAATCACAAAAAAATGCCGCTTCCTTCGCCGTGATCTCATCTCGTGATCGTGACCAACATCTTGCTGAAAAATACTCATTTTTTATCTACTTAGAGGATATCATAGCAAAATAGAGGTACATCTTTACGTTTACCCCCAATGACGTAGGCAGATGCAAAACCAGGGAAACCAAGACCGGCCCACAACTTGAGAGATGGCAAAGAACATATCCATTCAAGGGCAACGTGGTTTTTATTAGAAAATTAAAAAAAAAACACATTTTGTTTTTGTGCCCAATCAGAGGATCGAACCCGTATTTCACAAAATCAAGGTCAACACCAAACCGCAAGACCACAGAGGCGAAGACATTTAGTCTCACTATGTGATGGCGTACCTATCGTCAACTGGGCACATATCAAATCCAAAGCCCAGTCCGACGCCAGACCGCAAGACCACAGAGGCGATTAGACATCGGTTTTATGCTGAATTGATAAGATTGTCCAGCCACAGTAATGTTCACACAACTCTGAACTCTTACTTATCACTTATGCATGATCGTAAAAGAGGTTTTTTTGTGATATTGGAAGGCAAACAAGCAGACGGATTTCCTGATGGTAAGAAATTCACGCTGCCTAGAGACACCAAACGTGGTAATGGTGCGTTGCCAACCTGAAGCCGGGATGTTAGGCTTACAGCAAAAGGATGTTTATAGCTATCCTCCGAAACGGAACACAGCAACCGTAAGCGCTGACGTTATGAAGGCAGGAATAGGTAAGGCAGTGGACAAACGGGTCGCTGCGAAACTATACCACCTAGTCAGAAGTCACGGTGTTAGTGACGGTAAGCCTATGTTTGACTTTTACAAGCTGCTGGCAGCAAGGCAGATGGTTTATTCTGCAAAGTAGCCCGGATCAACACAGGATTAGCTTTTTTTAGTTCATTCATCTTAGTTGCTCTAATTGTTATTGTTTTAATATAAATTTTAAGTCCAAAAGGAGGATGTTGTTAATTTGTCTCTGTTTTTTATATTTCCACGTATATACTAAGCGATTACTGAGCCGCAAACGATCAAAACTTTATGGTTCGTTTTTTGAATGGTCATGATTCAAAGATTCATTAAACGCACAATTTTAAACGTAGCATGTCTTCAGCGACTCTCTATCTCTCCAAAGCTAAATGAGGATTTTCAGTGAGTTGCAGATGTTGATTGCCTACCAGAGTGAAGCAAATCTTCTATCGTTTCTCGTCTGCTTTTAAATGCTTTGTACCCCCCATAAGCACAAATTTTTGATCAAGTCGATTCAACATTTTTAATTTGGGTCAACAAAGAAGTAATCTATTCTCGATACTTTTTTGACTAAATGTATAAACTCGAAAACATGAGGTTTTAGCGCCATCGAGGCTAAAGATGGTCTAAGTTTTTTCATAATTATTTAAATTCGTGTTCATATTGAGTGAAATTAGTCAATTTTTGTGGCATTTGTACAATTTCGTTCAGTGAAAGTGCACAAATGAAATAATCATGAAGAAATGACCGTATCGTGTATTTTCTCGTTGCCGCCAAATCTCACTATATGAGCTTGAGTAATGAGGCCACCTCTATACCCAAGAGCTTGACATTACTTACTGACGACTTATGACTGATGACTAATTGAATCCCGATTTTGGAGAATTTGATTTAAATTTCTACTTGACTAATGGCAAAATACTAAAGTGAATGCCAGAACCTGAATAAAGAACTCGAAAAGATTTATAAAATACATATTTTTGTTGTGTTTGTGTATTTTTTTTTCAAACTTACTGTGTTTAAATATATACATATGTATAGATACATTTTATGTTATAATTTATTCTATTGCTTTCGACATTGTCTAAGTTATGTGTAATAATATAATCGTTAAGCGAGATCGCTTTTGTGGGGGTTAAATGTATTGTGTATATTGTTTTCTATTACATTTGAATGGATGATAAATTTTACTACTATCCTTATCTGTTACAATAATAGTTTAAATTAATGATTTAAATTATCAGTAGATCGTATGACTGTTATTTTAATTCCAATTAAAGATTTACAATTAAAAGTAAATTTAGTAAGTTTATCTTGTTAAAAAATCGGAAGTTCCTCGAAGAATCGTGAGTTAAAATATGTTATATACTACTATTCTTTAACAATTGTGAAAGTATTCTAACGAAAATAACATTGATGAGATTAAAGTTAAAATGGTTTTCCTAAAAAATTTATTTTCTTTCCTAAAAAAAAAACAATCAGAGTCGGTTGGCTATTGGCCGAGTAATTGCAAAAAAAACATGTTTTTTGGAGTGGGTTAAAAATGCTTCTGGCAGTCATAAAATCACGGAAACAACGAAATCATTCAAAATATTAAAAGACATTTTAGTTTACTCAACTGACACTAGAAAGGGGAGGTTCTTAATTCAATTGCATGTTGTATTTCTTTTTCTTAAATGTTTTTAAGCGATTACTCATGCAAAAAAAGAAAGATAGGCCTTGATTCTGATTATGGGCTGGGATTCTATTTGGTAGTTAGGCTACATAAGTTATCCTACTTTTATAATATTTGCATTAACAAGAGTAAATCCACTTTGCCTTTCTTAGCAGTTACAAATGATTTTTTTTAAATAAACACAAAAATTGATAAAATATCTACTTTCTTCATTTTAGTTTGAACAATCTTGAATTTATTTTGAAATTAAATTATGTATATATTGAGTATGAATTATAAACACGACGTTTTACGAAGTGGATGTAGAGAGTGTCTGCAGGAAATAGTATGAATGGAGCGCTGGGTAAGCTATTTCAAAGCAAAGTTTTGAGTCAAGGATTCGCTTTGAATAATTCTATGCTTATCTCAAAAAGAATGAGAGTGAGATAAATGCGGTCGAAATGAGAGAGTTACGCAAAATCTGTAGTGTAACGCTCGTTGACTGTATTCGTAACAATGAGATCCGAAAAAGAGTGGGATTGAAAGAAATTGTTGGTGTTAAAATGAGAGAGGGTATGTTTCGCTGGTTAAGATAATAAAAAAATGTTTATTTTCAATTTTCTTATAAAAATAACATTGCCGGGATTCGATATGTGCCCGGTTGGCGATAGGCGTTCCACCTATCACATTGTCGGACTAAGTATCTTTGGCTAGTCATGGGTATCCTGGTTGTGCCTCTGCCTTCAGTGATTTGGGCGTGAACGTACTAGTTTAATATTAAAGTCACTAAATACATTAAGAACTTATTAATATCGTTAGAACGTGCCGATATTAGCAATTGTATTTTTTAACAACGCGCTCATTGTCGAATGTCGACCGTCTTGAAACTTTTTGTCCTTCAAAAAACATTATTATTTCCTAGTCTTTAATTACATAAAACACTCTTAATGTCAACGAAATCTGTATTTTTCTATTCAATTTATTCGTAATTTTATTCTGGTATAGTGGCAGAAACTGTTATTCAACTAAAGTATGTTTTTGCATGTAGGTTATGATTAGGAGGCCAAAAAGTAAAATTATAAATTAGATTATTTGCAGTAATCTGTCTAGATTTAGGGTAATGGATTAATAAAGTGCAGAAAGATTAGATAGTAAAATCTGGCAAACAGTCGCCTTGATAGGTACCTCTGCCTTTCTTTTTTTACTGCCACCAACACAAACCATAAATGAGTAGCTTTATTTGACCATTATTTATACACCTATTTAATCCTTACTAGTGGTCGCCATTTAAATATTTTAATATGTTTTATCATAATATTAATACGTGAAGCAAAAACTTTGAACCTACTTTATCATGGTTAAAATTTATGTGTAGAAGAAGTGCAGAACGCTAATATTTTAAATAATAATACATAAAAAATGCATGAAACAAAAGAACGTTACACATACTACCATGCACTTGACATACACAAACAAATATATTGATAACGATAAAAGATCACAGATGGCGCACAAGCTACATTTATAAAGTTTGGGGACAAAGTAGTTGGTTTTGATAAATGAAGATGGCGTTCTTATCAAAGCGATATTAAAATTTACTGCGGTCGAATTTCGACCAATGGGCTACCACTAGTACTAATGATTAAAACTCTTACTTTTAACCGCAGTAATACTGCAAAAACTGACTTCGTTTTCAATGATTAAGTATTCAAATACTAAAATTTGGTTTCAATGGGTTCAGAAAGGACGAAACTTGGAATAAAACATTAACATACCTACGTAAAAAATATGAGAGTCGAACATATAACGTCCTCCTTTTTCAGAAGTTATTTATTATCAATACAAGCTCTATCCTTTTGATTGCTTTCTACCTAGGATAACTACAATGGCCTTGGTCTTTAAAGAGACCAGAGATTAATTCTATAGGAGCTTTAAGCGTTCTCTCCCCCATCATTAATAGGCAGTAAGTACTACGTGATATTGCCTACTTCCGTGTGCGAATGATTTCATGATGACCACGGCAGCTATGTTCAGTTTTCGTACACACATCTGAATCACCTGGACAGTTGCCATCTATTTACCACTGTTTAATAACATAACGTCTTCATTTCTTCTAGTTACTATTTGAGATATGGATTTTTTCTTTTTTAAATTAAACGTCAATGATGTGAGTTTACAAAAGTTACCTAAATAAATAAATAAATATCCTTGAACAAATTACATATTTGATACTCTCTGTCTACCGTGTAAGGGACTAGGCGTAAATATAAATATGTATGTAATTACATAAATTGCATCTAACTCCAAAATAAGCAAATTATGTGCTTGTGTTATGGGTGTTAGTCAACGATACTAACACATAGGTCTACTTATATAGGTACTTACCTTAAAAAAATAATAAACAATCAAACCCAGAAATGTAGACATCTAAATGTTCATCGTACAAAAGTCAGCCCCTGTAAAGAATCGAACCCAAGCCTCGCGGTTAGTCGGTGGAGTTAGGCGTGTACGTAACCTCTTAATTCACGAGGGTAGCCAAAGAAAGTAACGAGGGTCAAGTAAACGAAGTGCACCGGGTCGGCTTATTTACAATAAAATAAAAGTTTAACTTATAATACTTAGGCTATGTTTCACAATGTATCAGTAAAGTAATCAGTAGTTACTTACTGAGTAAATTACTGAACGGTTAAATCCTTTCCGTAACTTACAACGCGTTTCAGAACCGTCCGAACAGTATTTTTATGTGTCAAGTAGTTACTTAACACTTAAGAGGCTGACGAGTGGCAACAACAACTAATATTTGGGTTCCAAAGCGCAGTTTTGTTAAATTAGCCACTGTTTTTGTCTAATATTTTTATTGCATTACATATGTTTTATCAAGTTTTAATAAAAAAGATATACATTTTATAAAACATAAAGAAAAATTGATTGCATAATCTGTAAATTGTTATCTTTCTTAGAAAATTGAAAATACATTTTTTTTTTATTTTTTTAGCTACCCGAGCCGGGGATTTAACCCGGGACCTCAAGAAGTCCAGTCCGACGCTAGACCGCTAGATTGTTGAGGCGATTAATCAATATTTGTGGTATTTTTTTATATTTAAACCAAACAATTTTTTTTATTGATTTTTAATTAAATTTTTTACCTTTAATTGGAGCTCACCTTTATATTATTTGTTCAATTTCGAACTATTTGCCGCCTTCAAGGTTCGGTAACTAAATAAAAAAATCATCTAAATCCTCTTCAGTGTTATCAGAAATATCCATAATTTTCAAAAGAACATTTTACCTTAAAAAACATCTAAATTGAACAATAGCAACTTGGGTCATATCTAGCCGAATAGAATGCTTTGAACATATCTGTTGACCATATTGTGTTGAAAGTTAAAGTTACTCGACAAGTAAATAAGTTAATCGCTACTCTGTCCGATCTATAAGTTACCGGGCAGTTTAAGTGATGATTAGTGTTAGTTGATGAGTGTGAGACGCAAAAACGTGTTTTACTTTGTACTTGACTTTTAAGTAGCCTACTTAGAACTTTACTTAGACATTGTGAAACATAGCCTTACGGTCTTACAATACTTACGATTTTTTTAATCAGTCATTAAGTCGTAATTTTCCATTCAAAACATTGACTTAATGGCAGATTAAATGTTAATTGAAGTCTCTGAGTACGGTAGTTAGTCAATTAACAGCACTCGATAAGACGGCCAATGTTTAAAAGTTTTATTTTACATGGTTGAGGTAATTTTTCTCAGTGTAGATACGCGCGAAAAACACAGTTTCTAAGCTTATAGGCAAGCACGGAGTAGAAAATATTTTTCCCACATCACCTAACGACATCGTTAAAAACTAATAAAACTTATCTGTGTCGTCTGTGCTCCTGTTACGAGTTCCACAATGGACCTTAATAAAACATTACGAGTATTAAAATAACTTTGAACTTTCTATACATTCTATACATATATACTTCTATACATTCTATCTATCTATATATTTAAAAATCAATGCTACTTTTCGTTGTAATTTTATAACTCAAGAACTCAGCAGCTCACCTATCCCCCTATCAACTAATGTTTAGGCTTTGTTTGGACTATTTAGTAGGTTATGTGAAGTTTGCATAAAATCGGTCAAGCGGTTCTTCATTTATCACATTTTTTGTTACTAATGAATTCAATAAATGGTTTTGGGTATATTTTTCAGCCATGGTGGTCACATACGTAGCGAATCACGGACCTGACCGCTAGTATAATATGTAAAAGAAAGTGGTGTTAGTTACACTATTTATAACTCAATAACTGCTTAACCGATTAGGCTGAAAATTGGTGTGTAGGTAGCTTAGAACCCTGAGAAGGACATAGTATACTTTTTATCCGTTTGTGAAGAAACTGGGAAAAATAACATATTAATTTTTCCATACAAACTAAACAGGCGGAACGAAGTTTGCGGGAACAGCTAGTTTATTTTAAAAATATTGAAACGCAAGTAGGTTTTTTAATTGGTTATGGATCAAAATCCGGCTAATGTCAAATCGCTAGGCTTGCAACAAATTAGCCAATAAAAAAAACGCTAATTAGTTTAATTATTTGTTTGTTAAAAAGTATCTTCACGCCCATATCCCCGAAGAGGTAGGTAGAAGCACAACCAGGTCACGACTAGCCGAAGATACTAAGTCCCACAATGTGATAGGTGTGATAAATTTTGATCAGGTTTCAAATAAAGGCCTAGATGAAATTGGTATATCTTTCACATAATGCATTTTTCCCAATATTTTATTCTAACGTGTGGTCTAGTGGTCCCATGTGGGACATGAATTCTTGAAGTCCGGGTTCGATTTCTAGATCGAACAACAATAAGAAAACATGTTTTTTCAGTTTTCTTACAAAAAACAACGTAACTAGGGATTGGATAAGTGCTCAGTTGACTATTGCATAGGTATGCAACCTATCATATTGTGAAACTTAGTATCTGCGGATATTCGAGGGTGAGACTTGGTTGCATATCTGCCTACCCCTTCTAGAATACAGGTGTGAAAATGCTTAAATACTATTTAAAAATGTCAGGTGCTTGAAAATAATGCTAGTTTTTGCTTACTTAAACTTTACTTAAAAGTAGTGTTTATTACGCTTAAATTTTTATTTAATTCAATATCATATGGGAGCACTCAGAGAAGTCAATTATCTTTTAATCAGCCACGAAGCCTCCATTTTCTATAGGTACAAAACCAATCAAATATTTAATTATTAGATGTTGTTAAAATGTCAACTTAATGACTGACTATAAGATAATTGACGTCTCTGAATGCATCCGTTAATGATAGATATGCTGATTATCGTCTCTGAATGCGGTAGTGATTTTTCCTTATAATACTTATTAAAAATGCAATACGTTCAAAAATACAATACAGTTGCGACAAAAAGCTATCTCCTTATTAATGTCAAGAGCTTGGTGAAGCTTCTGGCTTGAAAATTCAGTTATCTTCGCAATTGTAATAAAGAATCTGAAAAGCTATCCATTGTAACAAATTATTGTGCTGGGTTCTGCACAATATTTTTTACGAATTTTAAAGAAATTTAATAGTCCTTTTAGTTTTTAATACACGAAAAATCTAACGAATTTTTTAATGGTGTGAATTAGCTTTGGCGTTTGTAATTACCAAAGATGTTCTTGTGTGTTTCCAACACGAAGCCTTTGATGTTAAGTCAACAGGAACGCTATTAATCTACTTTATCACCCACAAGCTATGTATTCATCACGTCCTCATACACATTACGGATTACGGATTATTGCGCAGACGGAGGATTATGAAATTTAGTACACCTATAGTTTGTGTGTAGAATTGCAGAATGCTAATATCTTAATAATAATGCTTATAAAGAGCATTAAATCACAAAATAAAACATTACACCATGACCATATATTCCCAAACGACCATATGCTACCCGTGTTGGTCTGGGTTCATTTGCGGAATAGACCATCTGCCTTCCTGCCAGGCAGCTCGTAAAAGGCGAGTATAGGCTTGAAAGAAAGAAAGAAATATATTTATTTGCGGAATATGTGTGTTTAAGTTGTTACAAAATTATTTAAGCTTACCGTCACCAACACGGTCTATTTATTTTTTTGTTAATTATAAAAAAGCATGTTTCAACAAATTGTGTATTCAAATCGATCTAAACCCAAATTAAGCAAATTTTTGCTTGTGTTATTCCATGATTCTAACAAACATACATTTATAAATTCAATAAACATCCGGACCCAAAATACTACAAATGTTTAATGTCTGTAGATTTCTACTTATAAACAGCTGAATAAAACCCGAGCCCAAGTCCAGAATCAAACTCGAGCCTCGTGTTTGCTCATTGGAGTTAGGCGTGCACTTTTTAACCCCTAAAGCGACGACGCGGTCAAATACCTACAGATATTTAGATCGATAACGATATATCACTGTCGGAATCAAACATCACATTACGAATTTTCCGATGCTATGAAAATCAAACCTACGATCTATTTATACTTTTGTTAGTTTATGCTTATTCGCTCAATTTATTTTTACGACTAAAAGTTTTATCTTTGTATCTCAAACACTTTAGTTACAAAACAATATTTCAGAGAGATCAATCGGAATCAAAGCATTAAAATAACGATTAATTTGTTACTTTTATATTTAAACCGTTTATAATAACTTGCCGGCCCGCCCGTTTTAAACGAACTTGCACTTATCTGCAAGCAATTCATAGTTTTCTTAAAGTAAAGATGCGTTAATATAGTTCCGTTTTATGCTTTTAGTAATGTAACTGCGAAGAGCGACGTAGTTAAATATACCAGTAAACATTTCTAAGGTTGAGTACGATTTGTACAAAAATATACCGACCACATGCAAGACGACGTGTTTTTTTGATTATAGGATCTGGGTTTTAGTCTGAGAGTAAGTGAGAAGACAGACAAATTGTTATTATTAACTGTCTATTGTACATAATAGGTATCACAGAAAAACTTAAAACTAAATAAAACAAGTATAAAAGGCGAGCTTATTTCTAATGAAAAAAAAATCAGCCAATCCGATACAAAAAAATAGTAAATGAAAAAAATATATCACATAATTATTCTTAATATACCTACTTATATTATAAATTACGTGTCACGTTGATTGTCTGCGATGGACGCCTAAACTACTAAACCGATTTTAATCAAATTTGCTCACCATGTGCAGTTTGATCTAACTTGAAAGATAGGATAGCTTACATCTCAATTTCTGATAAAAAAAATACCATCCGAGCGAAGCCGGAACAGGCAGCTAGTAAATTATAAAACATAACACATACTAAACATGTACCTGCACAAAAAAGATTAAAAAACTATGGAAATGTTCTTTTGATTGTTTTTGGAATAATCAAGGGGCTTCGCATTCCCGAATTTAACTAGGAAATGAGTTAAATAAACTTATGTATAATATTATATTTAAGATTATGTAGATATAAAAAAAAATATTGCGAAAAGGCAGCAGAACGACTTATGGGGAATCTCAACAGATTACATACATTTGTACGATAAGATGATTCGTGAGAATGTAATAAAAAAAAATTTAACTAGCCCCGACAAAACCTACGTGCAATGTTATACTGAGAACCATTTTGGTCACCTCAGCTTTCATTCAAAAATCCGCATGCATCGGAATCGGTGGATTAGTGTAAAAGTTGTTATACCACAAACATGTGTCTGTGTGTGTGTATGTTACACACCACATACACGTCAAACTTAAAACACCCATCGTTTAAAAAGAGACGAACATCAAAAGACTAACTTCCGCCCGCGACTTCATTCGCGTATATAGCCTATAGCCTTTCTCCTTAAATGGGCTATCTAACACTAAAAGAATTTTTCAAATCGGACCAGTAGTTCCTGAGATAAGCGCGTTCAAACAAACAAACTCTTCAGCATTATAATATTACTCGTAGTATAGATTATTTGAATTATGCCTCACATTGGATTCACTTTTGGACACTCACGTTTGGATTCACACGTTTAGGACCACTTGTACGTTTCTGGGTTAAATTTAAAAATGAGTTAAACTGGCAAATAATGTGTCATTTAACCCTGGTTAGAGCCAAACTCAGAGTTAAATGCTTAACACAGGAACTTACAAGTGGCCCTTAAAAGAACTATCCCATTTGCTGTTGGACATAGTTATAATAATAGTGATGCCTTGAAATGTAGCTTTCATACTGTACTACTAATTTGGGGGATGTATGCACAGGGTCGATGCTTTAGATTTGTTATGAGGCAAGGGGTAAGGGGTTAAAATTTTTAATGTGTCCCCATCAAAAATTTTAATGTACTAGGTTTAGATACTTTAATTTTAGCACTTTTCAAGGTTTTAAAATATAAATATAGTACCTAAGAAAAATATAATCACTTTAAACAGGGCTATTATTACTCTTCGTCTTCAATATTTTGTCTTGTTTTG
>NJDD01037679.1:299489-336160 GCA_002245505.1 Calephelis nemesis
GCGTCGCCTCCAGGGAACGCCCTAACCCGCTCTGCGGTACTTTTTCGGGCCAGAATTGCAGTCCAATGGACTGGCAGGGATCGCGACGTGCACGCTTCTGGCCAATGCATAGCAGCCTTTCATAGCAGTACAATTAAATCTCTATATAGTATAAAACAAAGTCACTTTCGTTGTACCTATGTCCCTTTGTGTGCTTAAATCTTTAAAACGGATTTTGATGCCGTTTTTTTAATAGATAAAGTAATTGAACAGAAGGTTTATCTGCATTTTTCATAACCGTTTGAAGCCGGGGCGGGCCGCTGGTATTTTATACACTATGATTGCAATTGCAGTTTCCTTAAATGCAATTTGTTACAATAGTTAACTATCATATTTTAATTGTTTGATAAAATAAATTTGGAAGCTCTCATTTGAACAATTTTTGTTTCATTTCATTGCATTACATTTAAGGTTTGGTTTTATTTCGGTTTAGATCTGAATTATTTTCATTTCCTTTCATTGCATTACAATTAAATGTTAAATAAATAAATAAATTTCTGAATTCATTAATTTTTCACTCCCGTTTATTGCATCACAATATATGAGCAATATTTCCAGTAATTCTTGTTAATCCTACATAATCTAAAATTTTATCCACTTTCACATGTTCCCGTGTGAATTGAAAATGAGCCCAAAGTATTCGCCCTCGTAATTTGTCAGTATCCAGAGTGTCCTGTGTCAATTTATCTTTGAATATCAATTTATAGCTGTGTCATTTGATAAATAACCTTTTCATATGACGTACTCGTATTAATAATCGTGCAGTACAATATTGTTTTTTGTTACCAAGTAGTAAATAAACAAAAACAAGCCTATTGTAACCCTACCAGTAACCCTCATCACATCCATCAATCACCCTCAGATGAAACCCGATCAATTTTTGACCCTGGAATGTCAACCTAAGTCTACACGGGTCTTTTACCACATTCACAATATCTGTTTTGTCAATCTTTCATTTATCATTCTTTTCACATGACCGAAGCAATAAAACACGCCTTTTCTCATTTTTAGATAAAGACTTTTTTTGATAAAACTCTCTCTTTGATTTCACTGTTTATAATACGGTCAGTGATCATCCTACAGTTACATATATATTTATTTTTATATGGGTTTATATGTGGTGGTTGTTTTTATCATTAAGAAAGTCGCCTTCTTGTTTGCTTTCATTAATTATTCCATATTACATGTGATAATTAACCGACTTTGAACTAGTCACATTGCCACCAAGTCGGGTTATGAAAAACAAAAAATATACGCTTTTATATCTACTTAAACTATAAGAAAGAAAATAATTTTCTTTCAGTTCAATTAAAAAAAATATGTACTCGTAAAGAAAAAAAACTGTTGTAATATCTTAACAATTATGATTTCAAACCTAGCAACCCTAAATTGTTATTTGCAATAAGTTAAAGTTATAGTAAATTATTTTCTACTTTTTAGCTTTCTTTCAGTTTATGTATTTTTACTTTTTTAATCTTTAACGGCTGCAAGTGCATAGTAACGAAGAATTGGATATTGATTGTTTCTGATCAATACTTAATGCTTTTTCGGCGTTTAAGAAAAAATCGTTTACTTTAAAATACAAAGTGTATTTAAAGACGTAAAATAAAATAAAAGTGACCCTCCCCCACTTATCGGCAAGCTTATAGCCCCTTAGTCCCTCAGGTAGTATATAGTGTCATACGAGTGTAGATTATTACTCTTGTAGCGATTTTCTTTAAAAACTATGATTAGACCAAAAGTGTTAATTAAAATGAAATGATGCGAAGGGCAAATTTCGTTCAAAATTAAACACTTAGTATCAGGATTTATGTTTACGAAAAAAGTTACTTTATTGAATTGCCACTAACTACAATATATAGGTTCAAGGTATCATGGTAAGTATCATACATACATATCTTCACGCCAAGTCCCTTACATGTAGGCAGAGAGTATCGAGTGCCAGACCTTACGAGTAAGTATCTTCACGCCTATATCCCGGAAGAGGTAGGCACAGGCATTATCAAGGCACCCACGACTAGCCGAAGACACTAAGTCCTACAAAGTGATAGGTGGCAAGCTCATCGCTTACCGGGCACATATCCAATTCCAAGCAACATTTTTTTTAAATTAGAAATTTGGAAAAGCCAAATTTTCGTTCGGAAAACTTCGGGAACCGAACCCGCAACCTCTTGCAGTTAAGTCAAACACTTGAACCGCTACACACATAAGCGATGCTGTCTATATGCAGCCGCTGACCTTTTTGGATAAAATTTAATTTAAACTCGCATAGGTATACTGGCTCTTCCTTAACTTTAACCGTTAACACAAAGCTCGCCACGGAATAAGAAATATTTTGGGATTGGCACGACATCCTGAAGATTCTGTTCACAGTCACTTAACATTTTTTTGTCCTTGGCCCTCGATAACAGTTAAGTAGGAAGTTTCAATTTGATCTGACTTTTTAAAGTAGGTGAAAAATGGATTGAAATATTCCGTTATACAGATACTTAGATACCCACGACGATAATAAAGGCGTATTAAAAATACAATGTCGGGCTGCCTGCTAGTCACTAAATAGTATAAAACAAAGTCGCTTTCTCTGTCCATTTGTATGTTTAAATCTTTAAAACTAGGCAAAGAATTTTGATGCGGTTTTTTTAATAGATAAGTGATTAAAAAGGAATGTTTATGTGTATATTTCATAACTGTGCGACGCATAGGCGGGCCGCTAGTAATCTTATAAAATTGTTTATATTGTAAGATTATTAAAAATGCTAGTTTACTTATAAAAACTTGAATTTCACTGGAAAAAAATCAAAATCTTTCTCTTGTAGGTATGTCAATTTACATACGAGATACACGTAAAAGTAATTTCAATTTGCTTCAGCTTTTAGTATTCTGAGTTGCGACTTCCACATTTGTTACAGTCGGTACCTACGGGATACAAAAAGAGTAAATAGAATTCGTTCTCAGAATTGTTTGTCTTTCTTTTGTATTCAATCATCGATCTCTATTTGTTTTCTTATATTAATGCTATTATTTTTGATTTAATATGGCGGTTTTTTATGATATTGGAATTCAAACAAGCAGACGGATTTTTAATGGTAAGAAATTTACGCCGCCTAGAGACACCAAAGGTGGAAATGATGCGTTGCCAACCTGAGACCGGGATGTTAGGCCTCGAGCAAAAGTAAGCTTATCGGCTACCTTACCCTCCAAACCGGACCACGTCATGACGTTATGGCAGCAGGAATAGGTATCTAAGACGGTGGTACCAATCCGGGTGAGTCGCTGCGAAACTCTACCACCTAGTCAGATGTTCTGCAAAGGCCCCCGAACCAACACGGGGAAAGATCTAAAACTATTCCCCTATCCCCATTCGAGAAGAATGGTACTATTATTTTTGATTACATTTAACGGTTTGCTGTAGCAATCTTAACATTAAATTATTTAAAATCAGGGTACAACTACAAAAAACCGACTCATAATTATTTCATCATAATGCCAAGTCGCGATTTGTTAGTTCGACGATAGATAAAGATATTTGAAGAAAGCTGTCCGCTTTTTCATTCAATAATTTTTAATCACAAAGGGTAGACACGTCACACTTATAAGGCATTGGTGTTAGCGGTGAGTTGGCAACACGCGGTCAATAGATTTAAGACAGGCTTACTTCCAATAAATAAAATTAGACAACGACAAATCCGTAAGAAATTCGGCAGCAAAAGCTCTATTTGATTACGTGAGCCCACAGACTACTAATATAAAGGGATTGAACTCAATATTGTATTAAATTAATTATATGAATGAACACTTCTACTTATGGTTGCACTTATAGACGTTTATTATCTTTTAATTAGTTTTTAAGTTGATATTTCACATACAAAATTGCGCTTAAACAGATTATATTTTTTTGACATCTGTCGGCCGTTAGTTTTTTAGTTATTACCTATTGCTATACTGCTATTACTATGCTGCTATTAGTCAAGTTTAAATTTGCAACAAATTTTCTACTCAAAATTCCATAATTAGAAAGAAGTGCGACCATTTTTGTCTCGACGGCGTCAAAAAATTATGTATGCTGGCTTATAAGGATTTTTGTCTTTTTAGCGTACGCTACGCTTTTCTTACGCTTACGTAGCAAAATATGATAATGAACAAAAAAAATTTAACGTGTTCATCAGTCTGACCATATGTTACATCCACTTTATTCCCAAACTGTAAGGACTACATGGTTAAAATTTAGTAGGTGACGATATATTATGTAAACTGCTTTACGATTTTGAGACAAATTAAACAAAAAAACAAGGGTAAGTGTTCCCCATGTCTAGTAGCGAAACTAAATGTTTTTCCGGGTATATTTAAAAAAGTTTTTGAACTAACTATGAGGTTTCTAAAATTATTTAAATCTAGCTGTTGCTCGCAGTATTGCCCGCGTAGTTAATGGTCTTACAGGAATATTTTTCGGGATAAAAACTATGTATACTCTTTGTGTGTGCTAAATTTCACGAAAATTCGTTTATCAGTTTTTGCGCGAAGAAGTAACCAACAAACATACAAACTTTCGCGTTAGTAATATTAGTAGGATAAAAACATACTAGACATTTACAAAATGGTGAAATGTGTCACTCTCGCATATACCTTTTAACTGAAAGAGTAAAAATGTAAAATACGTGCGTTTGATCTCTTTGAAACCTTTCAACGAAAATGCTTTTGATCGAAAATATAGTAAAGAAAAAAGTAAAATAAAAAAATATAGTCGTTTTTGAAAAAAACCGTTCCAAAAACCGAAAATTATACTGTATTATATTAAAGTACATAAGAAATAATAGCACAAAATAGCATAGCACAAAAGAAATAATAGTACTTACTGACTTTCTAAATCAAAGATTTTAGTCGTGCGTCGTCATGATATGCTCGGGTCCTAAGGGAAATCTGTCGTCCTTAGTCAACCTTACATTCCAGCACATAATACATTATAGGCGAACACTGATGTCACAGTGGTAGGAATAGATAAAACGGTAGTGGGAATTTGTAAACAACATGACTTAACAAATTATAAACTATATGGAGTTCTAAATTAAAATAACTAGATATTTCTATTAAAAATGAGCCGTATCCTAAGAAATATCTGCATCGTGTATTTCGGCGCATTTACAAATGGTTAGATATTAGCTCATATCGAGACTTGGATTACGGCCTCAAAAAAAATTAAAATCGATTTATAAATGATGGAAAATCGACTAACACAACAAAAAAATATCAAGTTATATCTGAGTCGATTAATAAAGTAAGACATCAGTTTAGTTCTAAAAAAATATCGCAAAAACAATTGAAGTTTGTTGCTATAGTTTTGTGGCAGGCGTTTTGTTTGCTTAAGTAAAGATATGGTAAGAAATACTCATATTTGATTCAGAAACAGTGTTGCTACTTTTGAATATTCATAGATTAAAAAAAATAAAAAAATAAAGTTGGGTATTTTCATACAGATTACTCTACATAATATAAAACAAAGTCGCTTCCTCTGTCCCCATGTCCCTTAAATCTGTAATACTACGCAACGGATTTTGATGCGCTTTTTTTAATAGATAAAGTGATTGAAGAAGAAGGTTTACATGTATATTTTTTGCCTGTGCGAATCTGGGATGGGCCGCTAGTCCTATATAAAATCAGTAACAAATTAACAATCAGTTATGCACCACGGTTTGTTTAATTCAGGCGCTTTACGTCCTAAACATCTCGAATCGTTCTCACAAACATCTTTGAAAATACTTTGTATGTGTATTAATAGGTAGTTCATGAAGTTCTCAAATAATTTTGAAAACGTAAGCACGATTAAATAAATTTGGCTTGATAAAAAAATCACAAACTTTCACAAAACACACTTTTTGACGCTCCGTCTCTGGAAAGAATTATTACCTTAGTTTCTATTTAATATACATATTACGAGTATGATATTGAAGATATAGATATAGGAATAATTACAGAAAAGATGTAAGTAATCCCAATAATCCCTTTAAATATTAATAGTTATTAGTTCATTAGTAAAAATATTCTTTTTTAAATAAATGAAAACCTATCATAACTATACCTTCTAGCAGGGTCACGACAGCGCCAAAAAAGTGTGTTTTTTGTGTTTTCACGATTTTTTTTATCAAGACAAATTCTTTTTTGGTTTTCAAAGTTATTAAAAAACAACGGGTTGCACTGCGGGAAAAGAGAAAACTTGAACATTAACGTTGCGCATTTCTGATATTTTGGAACAGTTAGGGAATAATTTTGCACGAATTGTTTTATTATCAGTATGAAAATACTATAATTTATGTGGTAGAATACAATATTAATTTATAGCGCTATCGTACAAACATTACAACACGAACATTCGCGCAAGCGTCCTGCGCCGTCTTACGAATTTTCGATCTGACGGCCTGACGCGAGTTTAGAAGTTTTTACCCATTTCAAAAAAGTGCGCAACGCCGCTAAAGAAGTGTTCACTTCAATAACTGTTACTACACATCAAAATGTTAATGTCCGTTCTCAAAGGTCTAGTTTTAGATATTCGTGATTAAAATTCGACATATCTGGGACGTGAAGCGTTTTCAGATTATTTTCTTTACTATTTTCACATGGCACTGTAGCAGATTAGTTTATCCAAGGACGAAGCATATCAAAAGATGATTTTTTACTGAACTCTAAGAAATTAAAAAAAACAGTTGACTGGTATTATATTTTGATAAATTATTTAAAGAAAGATAACATGCTGAATGTATAAAAACTGAAATGCTGTGCAGCAAACCACGACTTGTAATTCGATCGTTAATGACGGTCTCAAGTGGAAACACGCCAGTTAAAATTGAATACACTATACTATTACATAATCAGTTATTATTATTGTTGTTGTCACTATAAACCTAAAAATAATAACGGTCACTGGCATTTTGATTGTCTTAGTCACACACTTAGTCTTCGCACTATTCGAGTGCTTTTGTTCATAGTTGTGCTTCGTGGAATTCGAAATTTATTGTTTTAAATTTTTATTTAAAGCCCACCTACCGGGTGTGCTAAGTGGAAAACTTTAGGTTTGCTTCGTTTGGGTGCGCTTCACGGAATACCTCGGTATACTGACTATGTCATAAGAATAATGGATTTTCCCAGAGTAAAAGATATGCTAACCAAATGCTAACCAACTATCGGTAAGCTATCATACTAGGTGGTAGAGTTTCGCAGCAACTCACCCGAATTGGTACCACCGCCTTATCTATTGCTGCCATCACAACGTCATGACGTGTTCCGGTTTGGAGGGTAAGGTAGTCGGTAAACTTACTTTTACTCGAGGCCTAACATCCCGGTCTCAGGTTGGCAACTCACCATTTCCACCTCTGGTGTCTCTAGGCAGCCTGAATTTCTTACCATCAGGAAATCCGTCTGCTTGTTTGCCTTCCAATTTCATAAAAAATACTATATAACATACTAAGCCTGAAGGAAGAGATTTAGTTTTATAAATGTTTTGTCTAATTCGAAGTTAAGTTTTAAAATGAAAGCTTTATAAGTATTTCACCTGGGTAAATGCGCCTGTGAACAAATATCTCGTTTCAGAAATATATCATATTGCATTACATGCGCGTCACGTCCTGCTGACCAATAAATGTCGTTCAGTATTACTTTTTGTTGTTGACCTACCGATGAGACCAGCCAATTTTTCATCTGTGTCTTGTTCAAATGACAACTCATGAAGCTATGTTACTACTAGCGATTACACTCTTAAGAGTTTTGGCGCCATCGAGAGAAAAGATGGTCGAAGTTTTTTCATAATTATTGAATTTCGTGTTGATATTGAGTGAAATTAGTCAATTTTGGTGGCATTTTGTACAATTCTGTTCAGTGAAAGTGCACAAAATACGAAATCATGAAGAAATTAGCGTATCATCCTCGTTGCCGCCAAATCTCCTTACATGAGCTTGTGTAATGAGGCCACCGCTTTACCCAAGAGCCTGACAAGACTTACTGACGACTTATGATTGATGACTAATAATTATTTATTAAAATTGATGTGAAACTTGATGCAAATTTCTACTTGATGAATGGCAAAATACTAACGTGAAGGCCAAAACTTAAAGAAAGAAGAAGAAGCTATGTTACTACTAGCGATTACAATCTTAACAAAATTTCATGTCAATTTCCAAATATAACTGACTTTTTCTAATAACCAAAGTCAAAACGAAAGAGAGATGTATAGACCCTTTAAATTAAGCACTGATCATGTAGATTATATAGAAACTGATGACGGTAACAGCATTGGTTTCCACATGAAGCTATTTTACTAATGGAGAGGAGTATACCCTTGAATGTATGTTACTACTGGAGGTTACGCTCCTAACAAAGACTTGATGTAATTTTCAAATGATGCAGACTCACAGGTAAGACTTCAGAGAGTCGTGTGATGTCAA
The DNA here is from genome assembly GCA_002245505.1 of Calephelis nemesis. Lineage (NCBI taxonomy): Eukaryota > Metazoa > Arthropoda > Insecta > Lepidoptera > Riodinidae > Calephelis > Calephelis nemesis. The sequence continues at coordinate 307,958 of NJDD01037679.1, forward strand.
TGTTGGACCTCAAGTAGTCAAGTCCAACGCCGCGCCGGACCGCTAGACCACAGAGGCGATCAGACTATCTATCGGAGACTGCGGGTAGAACTTTTTATCTTTTGCTGTTGATTTTTTCTCAAATGCTGATTACATTTAATATATTACTATAGTTTTACTTAAATTAGTTTAATGTTTTTTTGTAACTAAGAGCATTTTTACTAAAAGTAAACTTTCCACCTTGGAAATTGCAGAACATCCGATACAAAATTCCTTTCCCTTTTTAGGGGATCGTGGAAAAAAAAGATCTTGGAGATTTTAAAAAAACTGTATGCCAGTATTTTTGTTAACAATAACGAGTCTATGTAAAAATGCTTAGATATTTGCCATGAAAACTGACGAAAATGCCTAACAAACTATCACAATCTCCTCTTGGACCCTGTTAGAGGCAAAATTTAAATAAAAAAGGGATATACGTACTTTTCTTTAGTAACAAATTCAAATTAGAAAAATATATGCGCATATTGGCTACAAGGAGTTCGTAAACCACATTTCAAATGTCTGCCTCTAAAATTGCGGAACGCTTTACACAAACGTCCACCCCCTCTCTCACGAGAACCTCTTTAGTAAACGGGATAAAAAGTAACCTCTAACCTCCCTTGGAACATGAAGTACCTACCTGCCAATTAGTAGATTCGGCGTGAATCGTAGTCGGGATACAGACTGACAGACAGACAATCATTTTAAAATGCTAGAAATGAGTTCTTTTGTCCACTTTTAGTCGCCTTCACCAATTTTTTTATTTATCTTCAAAATTCACTCTTCTACAGATTTTTTACAAGTAGTTGGTAGTTGTATTTTTTATGGTAGTTGCGCCTATGATAGTCCAGTTCCTAAGATGGTTTATTGTCAATATTTTGTAATTTTTAAAGTTTAAATTACTTCCATGTTCCGTTCTTTTATTTTTATTTTATTTCTGTCATTCATTTAAACTTTAAAAATACAAAACATTGAAAATGGACCATCTTAAGAACCTTGAACCTTGAACCTTGAATCTTAAGAAAAAATGGAGAATCTTAAGAACTGGACTATCTTAGGCACAAGTAAGTACCTTAGATATGGATGGATAGATAGATAAAGATACAGTTTCCTATTAAATAGGTGCTTTGCGTAATTATATCATACTTAAATCTTGTGATCACGCTATTGCCTATGTCATCGAGGTATATATCCTATAGAAAAGGCATTTCATAAGAAATTTAAAAAAAAACTGATGATACAAGAATGATTCACTAAGACGTTTTGTATTAAACGGTAATCTCTACTTATAATAATATATTATTAAAGAATAATATTAGATACGACTGTAAGTTCAGATTTTTATATTCTATGTTTAAAGTTAGAGAAAACTGCAAACGATGTGTAAATTTAATCAATATCGGTTTAGTAGTTTAGAAGTCTAACTAGTAGCCCGCCTTAGCTAGATTCAACGAATCATATTCCGTTGCGTAGTTTTAAAGTTCTAAGCATAAATTCTAAGGCACAGACAGCAAAAAGCAACTTCGTTTTGTACTATGTAGTGAAAAATATTTTAAATGCAAAACCTAAAATGCAATTAATTCTTTTACATTGTTCACCACTCTATGAAAATGAGAAATTGCAGACTTTTGCAGCTGGAACCTGGTCCACTTAGGCAATCTAAGTCGGGTTTTTGCAGTTTTGCTGCGCTAAAATTATTGTGACCCTTAGCCTACGCTGTGGGAATCACCGTGTCTGGACACAAAATCAGAATGCAGTAACATTAGAGATGACTATAATTTAGTAATATGTCAGCGATCACTTTATATAAGCTTGCAAATTACGTGTCACTTGTTTGTAGCAATTTGCAAACACAATAGCTTCTAACATAACGTTTTATTTATTGTTTGTTTTACAATAGTTTGTTTTGAACTAGCTAATTCCTATTACTATTCACGTTTGATCGTAGGAAAATCTCAGTCTAAATCTTTTTCAAGACTTACTGTTCTTTTTCGCAATGCCTTAAAACGTATCTTCATACCTTATCCCCGCATAGGTAGGCAGAGGTACAACCCATCCAAGAGCGTCGCCAAGAGGGAGGGCAAGAGCCTTCCCTCTCTGCTACTGCTGCTGCCCTCCTTGAGATTCTAAAAAAAAATATTAAGAAAACAGTCTTATTAGTCTCTAACTTGCCTTGATCGATTATTCTAGTACTTTTTTACTAGTTTGCTACTATTTAGAGCGAAATGCAAGGCAACTCAAAAAGTCGAGGGCACGAGGCTCCCGATTGAACCTACAATGTACATGTTTCTCAATCTTCGCATTAACTTGCCCACATCTAGGCCATCGGCTGGCGACGCTCTTGAACCCATCCCTAGCCGAGTCTAACAATGCGATAGGTGGCAAACCTTTCACCACCATTTACACAAATCCAATCATTCGACCGATATATTTTTTTTTGTTTCACATCAAATCAATCGCTAAGAAATATCACGTCAGCTAACAAAAAAATCTGTATCGAAATTGCCTCATCTGCTTAAAAATTACGATGCCTCAGACAAACAGACACACAGCCTGACACCCAGACAGACAGGCAACAGGACAGCGAAGCACCAATAACATCTATGGTGTTTACAGGCCCAGGTTGCCTCTGTCAAGAGTCGTGTGTTTGTTCGCTCTCTTTTACCGATAAAAAGTTATTTCGTCCTCAATTCTTCCCTTATTGAATTAACAATTGTCACGTTTTTGTTACCTACTAACGAAGATAATAATAAAAAAAAAACTCTGTGGTCTAGCGGTGCGGGTGTTGGACTTGACTGCATGAGGTCCCGGGTTCGAATCCCGGGTCGAGCAACAATGAAAAATTGGGTTTTTCCAATTTTCTGATGAAAAAAATATTGCTCGGGATTGAAAATGTGCCAGGCTTGCCACCTATCACATTGTAGGATTTAGTGTCTAGGCTAGTCGTGGGTGCCCTGGTTGAGCCTCTGCCTACCTCTTCGGGTGATATGGGCGTGAAGAAGATAATTATAAACATAATTTAGATGTATCCCTTCAAAATACAAAATTATGTCTATATTTTTTTGCAGTTTGCAAACGTATCGTTGTTGCTCTTAATGACACATATCCTGTTCCACTTTATCTGCCATATTGTATTGTGATACCAAAATGTTTCACAGACACAACTTAGTTTTTCATTCATTAAATTCTTAATCAACAAATAAAAAGATAAGAATGGCGTCTCAAAACAAGTTTCAATTTGTCGTTATGTAAATTGTAAGGCGTCTAAAATGTTATTTTGTAAAATGACAATGTATTGGAAATAAGAATTCCTTTTGGCCGACCGAAAAAATCTAGACACGCCAAGTTCAAGCAAAGAACTGGCTAGCCAGCGCCGAGTGTAATTTTACACGAACCACTTGGTGCTACTTTTGACCTTTTTATAACTCAAAATCTATTAAACGTAAATGCATAAAACTACGTGTGTAATCATATCCATAAGGACATCAAGAATCTCAAATTTCATAAAGCTAGCTCAAACGGTTATAAAGATATGAAGGTCTAAAAGTGTTAAATTGTAGTACCTACTGACTGACTGACATACCTATTGTAGCTAAACCTAACCTACTTCCAGATGACCTAGAAGGATGAAATTTGGAATCCAGCTCGATAATTATGTGTAAACTTACGAAAAAATCGAAAAATAAAAAAAAGTTCAAAAAAAATTTCTTGCGTTTTTTTGTAAGAGGACGAGGAGGAGGATATATGAGGGGGTCATACAAAAAAAACGCAAGAATTTTTTTTTAAATTAAATACCTGCCTAGCTCTCACAAAAAGTAATGATATCCCACCGAAACATAAATGTAAAAAAGGAGAGCCAAGTTCAATACAAAAATTATGCTTGGCTGTGAACTCCGCCGCAAAAAGAATGGAAATCTTAATGGGTGCCAACTGCCAAGTTCTATGCAAAATCCAAATACTTATTTATAGGAACAAAATAACATTATGATCAAGTATGAAACTCTATTTCTTTGCCTTATTCGATAACTATAACAAATGCTGTTATTCCAAAATAAGAGATCTAATAGTAGGTTAGATTTGACTTGGCCAGTTTTAATCAGTTTTTATAATATATATTATGTTGAATATTGTTATGAAATAACTGATGTAATGAAAACTGGCCAAGTTAAATCTAACCTACTATTAGATCTATTGTCACCGAAGAGGTATAACCAGGGCAGTAGACACCCACGACCAGCTGAAGACGAAAACGGCTCAATCTACCTGCACTTTTGAATTATCACCTGCACTCAGTTGGACAGCTGAATCTTATCTTGTTATTTTATGCTCTTATATCGTCCTATTTACGTAACCTGGTGGTTCATGTGACCCATCTATTTTTGACATAGGCCTGAACTCTACTCCTCCTTTTTGAAAAAAGGGTGAAAACCAAAAGCCATTTGAATTTAAAAAAATTGAAGAATATGTTGTATAGTATGATGTACTGAACACTGTTTAAAAGTTTTACTAGGTACACGTATTGGAAAGGCCTTACATCTGTTATGTCTCCGTGACGACAGCGTCGCGTCGTCGTGTCTTCGCATCGTGGGTGGTTAAAAACCAATTGCATAGCTAAATTATTTTGTATCCTTATCGCACTAACTGCTCTTTAACACTCACCTAGCTTCAGAGGCGTATCATCCCTTAGGCAAAGTAGGCACGTGTCTAGGGGCGCGAGATTACAAAGTGGCGCGCGCAGAAGGTTTGGAACAAAGAAAAAAAAACAAAATTAATGTTTATGTCAAAACACATACACTGTCAGATCTGGTTCCAGAGGGGCATCAAGGATTTCCAAGTTCGTTCTGTTCTTCTTACTTTTTTCACAATTATCACATAGTTTATTCATACTTAAGTACACATGTCCTGGTCTACCTAGTTATCTCTAATAGAGCCTAGAGGGGCGCCAAAGAGGTGTTTGCCTAGGATGCTCTATACACTTAATCCGCCTCTGCCTAGCTTATTTATTTTGAGCGCATAGTTCAGTGAGAAAAAATAATAATTACCTACCATGTTGCAGGAAAACTCTGATAAGGTCACTGTCATCGCGACCTTGGCTACGTGAACTATGCTACGACTGACTAGCATTGATACTAACATAGTTCCAAAGCTCGGAAGTTTGGAACCGGAACCAAAAGTACAGGTTCTGTACCGGTATTTAGCGGTTCTTGCCTATTTGGTACCGGTATCGAAATATACCGATACCAAAATACCGTATACCAGTACCAACCCGATGCCGGTAGCATGTACGTGCACTGATACCTATAAAAACCGGTATCTAATTAAGGTATCCGTTTAAATACACGTGCAACGATGCCAATATTCGTTTTCATGTATCAGTGCACAAGGCATTGAACGACAATCCGCGAAGCGACACCGAGTTGCATCAAGTTCTGCCACCATTACGTCATTGCTCGCCACTGTATTATTCCGATTCAGATGGGAGAGTATCCTTTAGACTTACATAAACAGTCTATCTTGAGATTCAAAACGCCTTCATAAAATTATCTTCAACCAAATCATGTCATTGTAAAATATATAGAATTCAAAAAGAATTTCATGAAATCTGTTGCTGAATTTATAAAGGAATTTTTTTTCGAATATATTCACTGGACTAACAATATGTCAATCACGCTACAGAACTCAATTTGCAATCTCTCTTTTTTGTTCTGTAGGGTTACTCCTGAAGCTCGATTCATGCAATATTGGAAATTGGAATCGAGTATTTTATTTTAGGTTTCGTTTAAAACACAATACTGGCGAATCCTTAACTTTATATTTTACCTTTTTATTTTTTTATTTTTATGGTATTGGAAGGCAAACAAGCAAACAGATTTCCTGAGGTAGGTAAATTCACGCCACCTAGAGACACCAAAGCTGGTAATGGTGCGTTACCAACCTGAGGACCTCGAGCAAAAGTATTTTGTACCGGCCACCTTATCCTCCGAACCGGAACACGCCAACGGCAGTCACTGACGTTATTACGGCAGGAACTCTGTCAGAAACTCTACTACCTAGTCAGATGTCATGGTGTTAGTGACAGTAAGCCTATGCTCGCCTTTTACGAGCTGCCTGGCAGGAAGGCAGGTGGTCTATTCTGCAAAGGAGCACGGACTAACATGGCAAAAGATAATAGTAAACAATAAATTATTTTCTCGGATTAGTAGTATTAGATTTGAAACTGAATGTTAATAACCTGCTACTAGTACTATGTTCAAAAGTACCTAAGAATATATAAGTACTATTTAAATTATGCGCTTCGGCTATATTCGTCAAGCTTCGGAAATCCGATTACATTTTAAATCTATATTCTATAGAGTTGTCAATACATAATAAATCATTTCGCTTAAATGTAGATTAGGTCAGCCATTTTAAAAATAAAAGTGTAAAGTGTAATAAGAGTAAAAAGTATAAAGCCGAAGATCATAACTCAAATACTATACCTAAAATGACAAATTTTCAATTTCCAATTCGCATGATATCGAGATTCAAGGCTAACCCTACTGTTTTCGCTTGCTTCGGTATTGAATGCGATAGTTTATTTTTATGGCTCAATAATTACCTATAGTTCAATGGGTAATAGAACTAACGTTAAATGGAACATCGAGGTCATTGCGACAACAAAGTAATTTTGATTTATATTATGTCATTTAACAACCTGTCACTAGCTAGGCAACTGAGTTCGGCTCAAATTATACTACATTTTGAGATAATCGAGTTATCTATATATTAATACGTGATGCCAAAACTTTGGACCCCTTTTAACGAAAATTGCGCGGACGCAGGGGCATAAAATTTGGCACACTTATAGTTTATGTGTGGGAGAAGTGCAGAACGCTAATAGTTTTCAATAATGATGCTTATTAAGTACATTAAATCAATAAATAAAACATTGCCCACACTACCATGCATTTGACACACACAAACAAATATATTGACGATAACGATAAAAGATCACAGATGGCGTACTATAAAGTTTGGAAACAAAATAGTCGGTCTTGAGAAATAAAGATGGCGTTCTTATCAACAAGATATTAAAATTTATTATGGTTGAATGTCGACCAATGAACCACCACTAGTAAATATAAATACTTAATTTACCCGAGACTATGTTTGCGTCCTGGCTGGCATCCCGTACGCTGCGAGCAAAGGCGAAACACGAACAAGACCACTGGTAGTAGAGCTGTGCAGCAACTTGCTTGACAATCCACTGCCTTATCTATTCCTGCCATCATAATGACATGTCATGTTCCAGTGTGGAGGGTCGGATTGCCGGTGGATTTGTACAATTGGTCTTACACCCCGGCCACAGGACAGCGACACACTTACAACAAACAAGGTGTACTAGCGGCCCTATACGTGCTTCGCTACGTATATGAATGCTATATGACCGCTTTTAGGACATAACACAACAAAACAAAAAAAAAACAACTGAATAAAATTTCAATATGACAGCACAATCCTTATCTGAAAAAAGTTTCATTTTGACTGAAAAATACCAATTAACAAAACGATCCGCCGTTTATTGAATTCATTTGTTACAAAAAATGTGATCAATGAACCGCTCTACCGATTTTGTGCAAACTTCACATAAACCATCTACTAAATAGTCCGAACAAAGGCTAAACATTTGGTTTGGATAGGTGAGTCCGTTCTTGAGTTATAAAATTACAACGAAAAGTGGCATTCATTTTTATATATGGTGGATATAGGCTGCTGTTATCCATTACAGGGGTAGGAGCCGCGTTCTAATTCGCTGCTTTTGTATAAAAATAATAAAAGGTACATAATATAGCCATAAAAAATACGTTAGTTTTTTTACGGATTTCCTGATGGTAAGAAATTTCCGCCGCCTAGAGACACCAAAGATGGTAATGCCAACCAGAGGCCGAGATGTTAGACTTCGAGCAAAAGTAAGTTTACCGGCTACCTTACCTTCCGAATCGGAACACGTCATGACGTTGTGGCGGCAGGAATAGGTAAGGCGGTGGTTCCAATCCGGGTAAGTCGCTACGAAACTCTACCACCTAGTCAGATGTCACGGTGTTAATGACGGCAAGCCTATGCTCGCCTTTTACAAGCTGCCTGGCACAGGAAGGCAGATGGTCTATTCTACAAAGGAGCCCGGACCAACACGGGGGATTATTTGGGGATTGATTTTTGTAAAAGTGGCCTGTGTTTGAACTTAGATTGCATATTAAATTTAATTAACCAGACAGACAGAGACTTTCGCATTTACAATGTAATTAGTAACTAGCTATCAGCCCACATCTTTATTAGCGTATAATAGTAACAATTTTCATACAAACTGTCTCACACAAAATGGCACCCATTAGAGAGTTTTGTGCGTTGAATTTCGAAAAAAAAATTGTCGTTGTTTGAACTCGGTTCTTCAACTATATGTATTTCAGATTTCATCTAAATCGGTCCTACAGCTTAGTCGTGAAAGCGTAGCAGATAGACAGACATACTCTTTTTTAATCGGTTGCTTCTTTGTGAATTACTAGCTGTTATCCGTGGCCTTGCTTTCGTGGCAGTTAACATATTTACTGATTATAGCCCATGATAAAGACTTTCATACAAACTTTTCGCTTGCTTAGAGGTAAAATTTCCAGCAACGCTAATATGTATCTACTCATTTTAATAAGTAGTCTAAAAATAAATAAATATGTATTTTTTAATATTGCAAACTTTCAAACCCTATTTCAACCCCTTGGGGGAAGAATTTCCAAAATTGCGTCCTTAGAGGGCGTCAATAAAACGACCCTACTAAACAAATTTCATGGCTGTAACTAACAGTTTTTGCTTGGCAATGATAAATTAATCAGTCAGGACATGTTATTTTATAAGTATAGATGATGACACAGATACAAACTCAAACTCAAAACTCATCTTTTGTCGTCGGGCGCTAAAATACAATAACCTATTTCTGTGGCCTAGCAGTTCAGGTGTTGGACTTGACTGAATGAGGTCCCGGGTTCGAATCACGGGTCGGGCAACAAAAACAAAAATTGGGGTTACCTATTTACGGTGTCTAATAAAAAAAAACGTTGCTCGGGATAGGACATGTGCCCGGTTGGCGATTGGCTTGCCACCTATCACATAGTGGGACTTGAGTGGGACTTAGTGTCTTCGGCTAGTCGTGGGTGCCTCTGCCTACTTCTTCGGGGATATGGAAGTGAATACTTTTTTTTTGATTTCAACAAAATACACAAAAAGATTTCGAATAAGACAATATACGCATTATGTGTTTTTTTCATAAGAATTCTCTCAGGAGAGAGTTCATCTAAAAGAAAACATCAACAGCAAAAAAAGAATTAGCAAAATCGGTCTATTCGTTCACACGAGATGCGATAACCAAGGGAAGTAGGTATTTATATTTATATACAACGTTATAAAAATACATTATAAACAACTATTTCTTTATGATAAACGGCCGTTGGTTGGTTGGGTTTAAATAAAGTTTGGAAGCGGTCCTAAATGTGGTACAAAAGTTATTACATACTATTATTTTTATACTTAAATGTATTTAGCAATGCTTATTTTTTTTTATTTTATCAGTGTTCTTTTCCAAAATTAAATTTCGAATCACAACAGTGCTAAAAATCTTTTTAATCTGTTTAAATAAAAGAAAGTGGTGTTAGTTACACTACTTATAACTCAAGAACGGCTGAACCGATTAGGCTGAAAATTAGTGAGGAGGTAGCTTAGAACAGGGAAAAGGATACTTTTTATCCTTTTCGATTGTGAGGAAACTGGGTAAAACAACAATTTAATTTTTACCATACAAACTGAACGGGCGAAACGAAATTTGCAGAAAAAGCTAGTATTTAATAAAAATAGCCTATTATTTATTATACTTGCCTTTCCTTACGATTTAGTCAGTTGGTGATAACAGAAGGTAGAAAGATAAATTATATGCATAGGTACAACAGTAAAGGGAAATAAAAAAGTGATATAATTTTAATGTTTATGTTAACTGTAATGGCTTTATCGTGCTCGTTAGTGTAAAAATATGCTGTCATGTTCAAATAATAAATGAATATCTTCATGCCTATATCATGAAGAGGTAGGCAGAGGAAAAACAAGGCACCCATGACTAGCTGAAGGCAATAAGTCCTACAATGTGATAGGTGGTGAGAAAATCGTAAACTGGCCACAAATCCAATTACGGACAAACGTTGTTTTCATAAAAAACAAATTAAATACACATTTTCTAAAATATAATGAAACAGAAAGAACATATATTTTAACCAATTTAAAAAAGGAGGTTCTCAATTTGACGATATTTTCCATTTCACTTTTCGTGTATACCTATATTTCCTACTGTTACTAATGCCAAAAATGAGCCACAGTATAAATAATATAATAAACTGTAGTAACAATAATAATAACAATACAATTGTTGGCGATGTGGTCATTGCATCTCGATAACGCAAAACTTTAAACCTTATATCCAGTTATAGTGTTCTTTTTGCTTTTTATTTACTATCGTCTGTATACCTACTAACTGATCGCTATATCCTTTTTAATATGTTTTACAAGACTGAATTACATTTACAAGAAACAATTTTTATTTAACTTATATAATATGTCTTTTGTACAGTGTACTTATTACGAGAATGTTCTACTGGAATAGAAGTGACGTTTATCTTTAAAAATTAACTCTTGAACACTGAACTTGAACCCGATTAGATACGCACAATAGGTCTTTCGTTTCGGTGTCAGGGCAGCGACAAACCATTTCATTTTAATATAATATGGAACATGGTTTCACCGTGTTCCATATATTATATGGAATACGGTGGCCAAGGTTGTCTCTTACCATCAGGATAGCTGTGTGCATTCTCTTCTTTTGCTATGCGTGGTCCTTTCTTTTTACTTCCTTATATATATATAAAAGCATTTGCCGAGTCATTACACTCAAGAACTTAAGAACAACAGAAGCAAAAAGACTCACAAAACAGCTACTTTTAAAAATGGATTTCGAAAAAACAGAAGCTCTTATAAAATGACGTGTAACGCGCTCACATACACATACGTAAACACACATAAACACACACACACACACATACACACACACACACACACACACACACACATATATTTAATAAACATCGATTAATTTAAAAATATTAATTTAACTGTGGATGCCCTGTAAAGTTAAGAATAAGTAAATCCAATTATGAAATATGGTCGCCACGACACAGGCGTAGCCTAGAGTGGAGACCGCTGGAAATACCAAATTTTGTGTTAAATTATATTTTGCCTGTTAAATTTGAATAAAAAATTGAAATTGCTTGTTCGCTTACTAACGCGAGCTTACTTTTAAAAATATAACTAAGCAATAACAATAAACAAATAATTATACAGTCTTTTCAAACGCATTAATTAATCAATTATATCCCTTACCTGCATATATGTAGTATCTACAGTCCACACCCATTGTTATAGTGAGAAAATAAAGCTGAGTAATTGTATTTTAAACAAGTTTTAGTTTCCCTTCGGAACCTTAAGGCAAATGCCACTTCTTAAGACTCCAGCGGAGGCAAACCAAGTTGTGGTAATGTTTCTTGCAAAATATATGTAAAAATGGGAGAAGAAAATGAAATTTTGATTACTAAAAAATGAAAATAATATTGTTACTCCTTATTTTAAAATAATAGCAACATTTTTAAAGTGAGCATTAAAATGCGCATAATTAAGTGTTATCTTTATCGATTGACTTGATTTTTTTTATTTTACTAATAGTTGGTGCTGGATCTTAAGTTTTTCATCCCATTTAAGTCGGTAATTTAAATATTAACTGATCCGAAAGGTCTGGGTAATTATGAAAAATATTTCAATATTCGTATTATTTATTCTTGCGAATGCGTTACAATTATGGCACAAGCACATAATTTGCATATTTAGGAATAAGGTTAATGCTTGTTATTTGTCTGAAGATATTTCATTTTTTATAACTAATCCAGTTAAAAACATCATCCTAACAATTTAAAATACCTACAACAAAAAAAAAGATCAACAATAGAACTTCATTTATTAAAAAAACATCTAAACAATGAATAGAATCATTAACTAATAATAGGTAATACAATAAATATAATTGCTGAATGGAATCTATAAATTATTAAACAATAATACAATTAACGACGCAAGCAACAATTGAAAACCCGCCATGAATGGTACACTTCCACTCATTCGAACATTGAAAAAGTATAAAATTTTATCACAATCGACCTTGTAATTTGTTATTCCTTCACGACTGTACATTATTACTTTACAATCAGCGTTTTGTGAAACATACAATCTTTGACGGGTGGTCGGATCCATTACAGTAGTTATTCTCCAATCTATAATATTATCCTTATCAGAGTTAAATGTAGGTAAATCTTCCTGAGATATTGGTTGCTCACTCCACAGACTAACATCCACATTGTCTTCCAACATTTTCCTATTATTGTAATCATGGATAAAACTCCTCAAGAACTCCTGAGCCCAATGACATAATATCACAACAGTTTCAGTGATTTCCACATCTTCAATCCTGACCCAGCACTGTTCAGCTCGATCGTTCCGGTTCGGAAAGTCCAAAGGCACTGGTATCACGATGTTGAGCTTAGTATTATTTATTTTATTACATTCAACTAAATATAGTATGTTAACGAGAACGAAGAGTAACATTTTATATGTGCAGCTTACTCGATATCATGATTGTCACTGTCAATTGTGATGGCATTGTATGAATAACAAAAAATATAGCAGAGTAGCGAACTGCCTTCACAGTTTGTGATCACAGGAACTAAGGTTTGAACGTTTTTAAATAACTAGCTTGGAGCAGATTGTTAAGTCACAACTGGTTTATGCAATTTTATATCGTAACTAGCTGACCCAGCAGACGTTTATTCTGCTATATTTTTAATGTGATTTTTAGTAAAATAAATTTGGGGTGAGTCACCCACCCTCATTACCTATTACATATTCTCATGAAATGTTGTGACCATATTGCGCTCACAAACTTTCATGAGAATCGGTTGACCGCCTCGTTGGTCGAGTGGCTAGCGTACTCGCCTAGCTACATCGACCAACCGCGAGGCTCGGGTTCGATTCCCGACGGGGGCAGGCATTTGTGTGATGAACTAAACGATATCTGCATTTCCGGGTCTGGGTGTTCATTAAATTTATTCTGGTATCTATTTATTTATTTATATGTTATAGTATCGTTGACTAACACCCACAACACAAGCATATAATTTGCTTACTTTGGGGTTAGATTCAATTTGTGTGATTTGTCCAGGGGTATTTATTTATTTATCGGTAAAGCCATTTCGGAAGAGTTGAAATTTTAAGATGAAAAACGGCCTACGTCCTTCTTCAAACTTTAATCTATTTTTATTTAAATATCATTCAAAAAGTATTACACGATGATGTTTTGGAAACAATAAATTTAGAAAGTAGTGCACTGAGCAACCGTTCCATAAGGAGTCAACCACGCGCATACCACGCGTCTGTGTCGCGCGGTCTTTAAACTATATTGTTAACGTAGTGATTATATTCTATTTGATAGTGTTATTTTAAAACTGCGATATCTCCTAAGATTCATTAATATTCAAATCTAGTGATGTGAAATGCAATTTTGTTTTAAATTAAATACTTGTGATGAATGACGTATTTTTTTGGATAAGGATTAACATCGTGTTAAAGTAACCGTCGCAAATAATTCATTATTTGCAAGCAAATTTGGTTAGCATAAAAAAAGGTTTTAGTAAGCTAACCTTAAAAGATAGAAATATGCTGTTGCGGACTTTTTTAGGACTTTTAAAGGGGAACAATTTTTGATTTTTACGAAACTTTCACCCTTAAGGCAGCGCACGCTCTCAATAGGAAAAAGTCCCCCGATTTTAAAACTTTTATCATTGGTGCTCCGCTCCTATTGATCTTAGCGTGATAATGGCCTTCTTCAATAAATGGACTTTCTAACACTAAACGTTCAAGCAAAAAACAAACTCTTCAGCTTTTTAATAAGTATTAGTATAGATAGTATAGATTTTGGTTCCGAGCTCTTACAAAAAAATATAGACGAACTGCTTTTACTGCTACTCCCCTATATTTTTTGCAATAAAAGGTAGCCTATGTTGTTCCTCAGGGTCTATTCTATCTCTGTACCAAATTTCATCAATATCGGTTCAAGGCGTGAAAGCGTAACAGACAGACAGAGTTGCTTTTGCATTTAAAATATTAGTAGGGATTTTTAACCAATTTTGCTACTATGTGTATCATAATTTCTTTGTGTGTGTTTCATTAATGATAAACTGATGTTCGTACTTCGTGGTTTATTGTTATGGAATTATGGTAAAAATTACTGTTAAATATTTTTCCTACGCAAATTGTGCTACCCTCGTTAACCCTCATAGGGGTTGATTTAAAAAAAAACGCTTAGATATGTATTTCATAATTTTGCATTTTCAAATGGCAAATTTGCATTGTCGTATTGCAGAGCATTATTTCAGTGTCACGCAAAATATTTCAATAGAATTAAATTTCCCATACAAATTTAGCCACCCCCTTTAACCCCTAATGGTGGTGAATTCCGAAAAACCCTGAAGTACGTGTTTCATCATTTGTACTTAAAAGCATTAATTCAAAGTTTCATGCAAAAATGTGCAATAAAAATATTTTTCTCATACAAACTTTGCCACCCCTTTTAACCCTTATAGGGGTTGAATTTCCAAAAAATAATATGCCTATGTCCCTCTCATGAATGCAAATTATCAACATACCAAATTTCAGCAAAATCGGTTGGGTGGTTTAGGCGTGAAAAGGTAACAGACAGACAGAAAGACAGAGTTACTTTCGCATTTATAATATTAGTGTGGATATCAAAGCTAGACTTCAAAGGGCATTTAGCTACTTAGTTTAGTTTGATGCTAATAATCTTTTATTTAAATTAAATTGAAATTGAAAAACAATTTCCCAATTTAGAAAGCAAGTTTGTCTAGAGCATGGAGAACCGATGAAATAGCAGGCGATGGATCCCTACCCATGCAAGTTGCTGCACGGCATCCTATCATCAGTGGTCTTGTTGGTAATGAACCATTTAAATTTTTATCTTTGATCGCCTCTTACGAGCTGCCAGGTAGGAAGGCAGATAGTCTATTCTACACAGAAGACCTAGAACATGGGAAAAAAGAATAAAAAGCGATATACATAATTGTAAATTATTCAGAATTATTCAATTAGTAACAGTAAAATTTTATGATAAATAAAACTAGTTGTGCCGTCGACTTCATTCGTGTGGAATTTAAAAGTAGTCTAAGGTACAGTAGTATTATTTAAATAATGCGCTTCGACTATATTTGTAAAGCTTCGGAAATCTGAATGAATTGTAAAGATATCTATATAGAGTTGTTATTACACATAATATCATAATTATCATTTCGCTTAAATTTAGATTAGGTCAGCCAATTTAAAAATAGAAGTACATAGTGTAAAAAGAGTAAAAAGTGTAAAGCTGAAGCGCATAATTTAAATATTAGTACTGTAGGTTATTATCAAGAACATGAAGTAGTAAAACAAAAATGAAAAAAAAAACATAATTTTGGTACAGCTATGTAAAATGTACTGTACATACATTCATAAGCATGTAATGATGCAAACAGACCCTCTTATTTCATTTATTTGTATGTACTTACATATCTTTACTCTATACTTGAGTAAACATTTAAAAGTAATACACCTATTACTTAGTTAGTACCTGTACTTAAAAAAAATTGTGTGTGTACTTATGTACACGCGTTAGAAGTTATACTTCTTCGGCGTAATAAGATAAAAATCTTTTTAAAAATTTTATCTTTTGCCTTATTTTACATTTGTAGACAAAATGACACTAACCACAGAAAAAAGGTATTTAATACATTAAAAGTTTTATTATAATGCATTATTTATTTAAATATAGTTTATTTAATATTTAATAAAAATATTACAAAAAACTAAAATGTTATCTATAGCTAACTTCATCATGCCGGTTCTTCGAGACGGTGTGCGCGCGCATCGTAAAAATTTACCCTCATCATTTTTTCATAACGCGCCAAAAGAAGTATAACTTCAAAAAGTTGGGTTTTACAGTAACAGTAAATCATAATTATTGTGTCTACGATTGACTATTATTGGCTAGGGTTAGCTAGATAATAAAAGTAATAAAAGTTAATCGTATTAAAAAAAAAAGAAGTTTGGTTATTGGACTGTCCTATGGAGTCACTATTGCTCATCAACGTAAGCAGCAAGAGTTAGCTGCCAATGTGAAGCTGACTTCAACTCTCTGACTCTCTGACTCTTCGTCGTTGTGGGAGCGTTTCATAGTAATACAATTTATAATATCCATGGAAAATAATATCGCTTCCTTGTATTTTTCAAACTGCGCCTGTACTTATAATGAAGCTTTAACACATCTATAAAAATTTGCTATTGGCTTAAAAATATATTTTTAATTCATTTCTTACTATCATTGTTGAGAATAATTTTGTTTTGTATTTAGTAATAATAAAAAAAACACAGGGGAATCGATGTCGTATATAGACACCAAAGATGTTAGTGCAAATCTGAGACAGTATTCTTATGCTAAAATAAATGTGAATACTAAAGTACCTTCGAGTCGGATCATACGTACTACGTAGTACTCTAATTGATCTGTGAGTCGGATTTAGAAAGATGAGTAGGTACTGATGTTATGGTAGCAAGAGTAGGTAAGGCCAAAATCAGACGTCTCTTTACAGGATTTTCAAATCTAAGCTATTTTACTATCGGGCGATGTGATTATTACATACCTACGCCAAAAATTTGCTAAATACATTTACCATTTTCAGTTTCTTTTCTTTTATAATTCTATTTAGATAGCTAATGTTGTATCCTAGACTTAACATTCTCGTGTCACTATGTTCGTTCCCATACTCCTCTTAAATGGCTTGACTGATTTTCATGAAACTTTGTGAGCATATTGAGTAGGTCTGAGAATCGGCCAACATCTATTTTTTATAACCCTAAGTGATGAGGGTGAATCTTTTTCATACCCCTTAGTGATAAGGGTGACTCACCGCAATTTTTTCATAGCAGAACAACGTCTGCCGGGTCAGCTAGTCTTTATATAATATGCAGGTTGTGGAGTGATATAGATTGATGTTTGTACAAGTCAGTTTTATCGCCGAAAAACATGAATGTTGATAGGTTTCTGTGGCAGTGACAAATCGTCTACGCTTCTTCTGAGTAACAAATTTTGGTAGCAAGGGTTAAACAGGGCAAAGTTTAACTAAATATTCGTAGCGGGTATTTATTAGTAGTAGGTAAACATGTTGACGGATAACCTAATGTTTCCTAAAAAGTTTTAAACTCGACCAGCTCAGTTGTATTTATATTAACAAGAAAGATTCTTATGGAAACCAAATCTGACAAATCTATAAGGAAAACAGTAAAAACTCTCATGTTTTTTCCGTAATAACTTATTAGGTAGGTACCTACTAGCAGTCCGTCCCGGCTTCGCGGGGGTAGACATTTTGTTTTTAGTGGTAAACTAGCACTGTGTACGTGGAATTAAAAAAGTCTAAAATTAAAGTAGTATTAGTTACTCCTTATTACATCTATCTGCCGATGAAACGTCGGCTCAGTCGTTTTAGGGACTAGCCGGGACAAATAGACCAAAAAGGCAGACAAAAATTAAAAATATGTCATTTTGGTTTATTAATATTTTACCTATATTTTAACATTACGGATATAGTAAAAAAAATACATACATACATACATATCTTCACGCCAAGTCCCTTACGGGGTAGGCAGAGAGTATCGAGTGCCAGACCTCACGATCCTGATAAACCTGTCTTGCTTCCTTCACATTCATTACCCTTTTATACAAACACGCCGGTTTCGGAGACTCTTGACACCACCCTCGGATAATATTCGATTGATCTGATCGTGAAATGTCAGTCTTGGTCTCCCCGGGTACCTATATCCATCCACATTCGCATTGTATATCTGCTTTGTCAATCTTTCATCTGTCATTCTTTCCATATGCCCGAACCAGCGGAGCATGCCCTTTCGCATTTTAACACCAACACAAAAATAATTTTAATATTACAAACAGACACTACAGTTTTATTTATTCGTATGTGTGTAATAGAAAAAAATAAACTGAAAAACTTTTTTGTTAAATTCCACTCGGAGCGGGCTCAGCTATTTGTAAAACAATATTTTTTTTAAATCGGCTTAGTAATGGGTGATATCACTTTTTTTGCTGTGGTAATTAATATAAGAAGGTTCTTACAAAAAAGTTTTGGAGAACATTAAAAGTTTAAGAGTACAAAAACCTACTAGGTAGGTAAGCAATTTTAAACCGACTAGGTAAGCAATTTTTTTTAACGAGTGGCAATCTTCATGGATCCTCGCCGCTTTTGTAGGAAGAGGCGGGTTATGCCGGACTCCTACTGGCTAATACCTAAGTACTATTCGGTGACTATCTTTTGTGCGTATCGAGTGACTGGGTATCTCCGAAAAATGCACCGCAGTGATGCTCATACCTGCCCACAGGCTTATCTGCTCAGAAGCCCCAATCTTCTAGTGTCAGTATTTTAGAACAGCAGCAAGGGATCACACCGTGATACGCTGCCTCACATCCCGTACTGCTTTTTAAGCTAATTGACCTCCGATCTGTTGATACATCCTTTTTGATGCCTCTTATGACAGGCAGAGGATACCGTTGCCCTATTTCTCGCCTGTCACTACAGGGTTCAAGCAGGTTAATACCGACCTAAAGACGGGACAACATCTATCAGGCAAGGTCTTTATAGACAGATAGGATTGTTAAAACTTTTTCAGCATGAGTTTCGTACAAACTTTCATCCCCGTACTACTTTGGTCGTGGATTTTTGATATATAGCCTTTGTTTAAAGTCGGGTCTTAGAATATATTATTCATACCCAATAAAAACGGTCCCTTGGCATAGCCACACAATGTACCCATGAAAGCTTAACAGTCTTTAACAGAATAACAACTTAAATAAAGAACAGTTTGTTGTCAGAACATTAATCAAAATAAACAAACTCGCTAATTGAAGCCAGCGTTGTATTTATTAGTTTGTTTTGTGGTATAACCCATGCTTATCGGAACTTTGGTACGGATAACAGGAAAGTACGTTGTGATGTTCCCAGAATAATATACTGACGTCATTCCAGCGAGACGCGTTATTAAGACTAGTATTCGACCGCTAAGTCAGAGAACTCAGAACCAGTTCGATATTTATCGCGGTGAAACGTAAACGTGTGGAATGGCCAACAAATTCTTGTTGTGCCTCGTGCTTGTGTGTGTTTTTTCAAGTTTATCGGAATGTAAATTCGGTAGATCCGGAGGAAGATCAGGAGGGAGATCAAGTAGCTCAGGAGGAAGATCAAGTAGCTCAGGATGGGGCTGGGGGAGATCAAGTTCAAGCGGCAGCAGCTCTTCTTCTTGGTTCTCCAGTTCTCGTAGTAAACCCAGTTCGAGTTCCTCCAGCCACAGCTACCCAAGTTCGTCATCTGGACTATCTGGCAGTGGAAGCGGTTCCTATCCATCATGGTCTTTTGGGTCTTCTAATAACAAATATGGATCATCCTCTAGTTCAGGATCTAGCTATCCGTCATCTTCGGGATTGTCAGGTTCTGGCTCTGTCAGTAAATATCCAGCATCCACCGGATTATCAGGTTCTGGATCTGGCAGTAAATATCCAGCATCCACGGGATTATCAGGTTCTGGATCTGGCAGCAAATACCCTGCGTCCACAGGATTATCGGGTTCAAACGTGGGAGTGGTAAAATATCCTCCGTCATCAGGATTATCAGGTTCAGGATCCAGTAGTAAATATCCTCCATCAACAGGTTTATCGGGCACTGGATCAGGTAACAGTAATAAGTATGGAAATAATCCATCTCACTCGTACCCACCATCTGTTGGGATTTCTGGAAATAACAAATATCCGTCATTTTCCTACACACCTGGGTCAAGTTATAATAATCCAAGTTATAGCCATCCCTCCCATAATGTGAACCATAACACCTACAACACAAACTCTGGGTATGGGTCAAGACCTTCACATGCCTCAAACAATTATGGCTATGGAAGTGGATCACCAGTATACAGGCATGAAACACATTATAACTTACCTTCATATTATTCTGCCCCTCAACACATATATGTTAATGAGTACAGAAATTCCGGAAGCAGGTACAGCGACCTTCTAACAGGTTTAGCTTTATATAACATGGGTCGTTCTCATAATCATTATCATGACCATTATTATTACGATGATTATTATAGACGACGATACGACACCCCATATACCACCTCTTATCAATCTTACGAAAAGCCGAAAGACGAAGCCCAATGTTTACTGAGAATAACTGAAAAGGGTAAAGAGGAATTACTGAACATCCCTTGTGAAATTGTATCTACATTTACCAAAGAAGGCAAGAAACTAGCCCCAGAAAACACAACAGTTTGTTATACCAACGTAACAACAGTGAATACAACCACTATTGCAGCAAATTCTATGCCACAGGCGAGTATGACCACAACAATGGCCACAACAACTACTTCGGTGCGTTCAAGCAAGAAAATTAATGTATATGAAATATTAAAAAATCTGCAGAATCCAAATAAAGAAATTGCAGATGTTTTAAAGGATTTAGAAAATATTGAGTTTCAAAGTGAAGATGGAATAACTACAGAAAATAGTTCAGTTGCAATTAACTCTTCTGTAACAACTGATAATAATACTACAACCAATGGACCAAATGTAACAACAGAAAATGCTACTATTAGTAATAATACTTCTTATGTAAATAGCACCGATAGTATGTTGAAAACAAATGTGTCTACACCTACTGATACTATTAAATCAAACGTGTCTTCTATATTGACAAATGTTGCCAATTCTACAAATGCCACTATAGGATCAGCCCAAAACACATCAGTGCCTAGGACGAATACGTCGATAACAACAGTTAACATTACCACTTGTACATCTCGAACAACAGATCCCCTAGACGCAAAAGGGCCTCCGATAAAAACGTCGAACATGAAGTGTGTAATCGAAGTCATCACTAAATACTCTCGTCTTGGGAACGAAGTTGATTGTGCTACATTAATTAATTATTCCAGAATGCCTGTGCCAAAAAAGGAAAGCTCTATGCTTCCTTCACGAGAAAAATTAAAATCTTGGCTGTCTAGTCCACCATGGTGGCTGTCTGCTTTGATAGCTGTGTAATAGACATTTTATTTAGGTCTTGTAATTTTATATTGATAAAGTTATGTTTTTTAAGTGGGTTTTTTAAAATATTGAGTCACAGCGTGTAAGAATGATGTAATGATATAAATTTCCACACAGTGTAATTTAAAATATGTAAGGGAAAATCTTTTTATACTTTTTAGTATCAGTAATTAACAATTATTATTTGATGGGAAAACGATAAATTTTAATTGTTGTAATAAACATACTTATTGTTTTTGGAGAATCCTTGTAAATATCCTATTTTATTTAGTTACTTTACATTAATGATTAAGGTTAAAAACTTCAAAGTGTATATTTTCATATTATCTTCGTATTTGTAAGTTTTAATACAATAGAAGACTGTAGTAAGTGCATTTGGTAAAGATCTTATTCTAGAATAATTAATTTAAGCTTTTAAACTTAAGTTTTAAGAAACAATTAATTAGATAATCTCTGTCAACTTTTATCAATTCGATTGATAGTCTATAGATTTATATTGTTCATGTTGGAGGTACAGGCTAACCAATATGGAATATAATAATATAAAGGAATATACAGGATATGATAGCATAATAATCTCTTAAAATTAAATTAGGAAATAATTAATGGATACATACATTTTATAGAAACACTTAATTATGAATAAAGAATATTATAATATATATTACGTTTATGGTAGGAATGTATTTTTTAATTTAAATATTACTTAATTAATCTGCTTTCATTAATTAATTATTTAAAACAATTCCAAAATAATATTTTAAAGACAAGATATTTAAATTTTAGCGCTTCATAATAATCAAAAATATGTTTGGAATAAGTTCCACATTTTTTAATAAGAATATGCAAATTACACATGTATCTTTGTCATGCACATATTTCATATCATTATATCCAATATTTAATTATGTATATTTAAAATTTCAACGTACATATGTAGCTCAATTGGAAAATCATCGCCAGTGTAAGAACAAGTTGTTAAAAACCAGACTATGGCTAGGTGCGATCTTTTCTTAAAAAATTGTAAATGTAAATTTATTTGTATAATGTATAAGTGCTAAAATAAAAATACCTTGTGAACTGATTGTTTATTTTATAAGATAAGGTACTAGCTGACACTTCAGACGTCATTCTGCTATATTTTTAATGTGATTTTTGTAATTGGGATGAGTTACCCTTATCACTTAGTGGTATGAAAAATAAATGTTGTCCGATTCTCAGACCTACTCAATGTGCTCACAAAATTTCATGAGAATCGGTCAAGCCGTTTCAGAGGAGTTCAATCACGCACACCGTGACACGAGAATTTTATATATTAGATTAAAAAATATTTTTCCTATTGTTAATTCAAATAAACTGTAGTTTCCTTACTAGTCTGTGAAATAAACTTTGTACGTCAAAGAATAAAGAGGTTGTTTGTACGCATATTTTAATATCTAATCGTGTCCATTTGTCAATTTGATAAAAGGTCAAGATGTCTACCTACTTTATTATTGCTGCAAACATCATGTTAGTATTTATTTTTAATAATAACTTAAAGCTGCGCTCACGTAACATTATGCAATTTGATTGACCGATTTTGATACATACATTTTAATCTAATATTTTATTAGGTATTTTTATAAAATCACAAAAAAATAAGAAAAGTTTAGGACTCCGAAGGGTTAGCTGAAGCCCGTGATCACCATAATATATAATTATTACCATTGTCATAAATTAAATAAAGTTGTGTTTGGTGATATTGGAAGGCAAACAAGCAGACGGATTTCTTGATGGTAAGAAATTCACACTGCCTACAGACACCAAATGTGGAAAAAGTGCGTTGTCAACATGAGGCTGGGATGTTGGGCTTCGAGTAAAAGTAAATGTACCGGCTACTTTATCTTCCGAACTGGAACACGACAATGGCAAACGTTAAGGGGAGAGGAATAGATAAGGCTGTTGGACCATTCCGGGCTAGTCGTTGCAAAACTCTACCACCTATTCACATGTCACGGTTTATTTATTTATTATTATGTAATATATTACTATTTATGCTAAAATATAAATAATTGGAAAACTATTTAGTCAAAAATTAATTACTGTATGAAAAATGTATATTAATCAAAAATGAATTAAGTACCCTTTAATACTACAAAATTACAAAATGTATCCATTTAGATAGGGAAATAAAAAAAAAATAAAAAAACAAGTAAAACAAAATTTATTCATCTCAAAAGATTTATTCATCTCAATCTCATACGATGATATTCTGGAAAGAATAAAAAGGAGGGTTAAATAAAAAGAAGGTTTACTAAGCATAACGGTTCCGTAAGGAGCCGACAAGGCGCATACCACGCGTCTGGGCCCCGCGGTCTTTACTATAGTGTGACTTTAAAACTGAGATATTTCCTAAGATATTAATTTAAATCGAATGACGTAAAGGGAAATTTTGTTTTAAATGAAATACTTGTGATGAATAAATAACGTATTTATTCAGTTAAGGGTTAATATCATATTTATAAAAACCGCTTCGCAAATAATTCATTATTTGAAGACAAATTTGGTTAGCACAAAAAAGGTTATACTGAGCTAACCTTAAAAGATAGAAACATGTTGTAACTTTTAAGAGGAACAATTCTGTCTTACATGATTTTTGCGAAACTTTAACGGTTTAGGCATCAGTTCATGCAGCGGAAGCTCTCAATAAAAAAAACCCTCGATTTTGAAACATTCTTTATTGTTGCTCTGCTCCTGATGGTTTTAGCGTGATGCTATATAACCTACAGTATTTCTCGATAAATGGTCTATCTAACATGGAAACAATTTCTTAAATCGGACCAGCAGTTACTGAGTTAAGCGCGTTCAAGCAAACAAACTGAGCTGAGAAACTCTCTAGCTTTATAATATTTACATAATTCAAAAACTTCTAATAGGATGTAGATAAAATTTATGTGAGACCATTTTAGAATCATTTTCAATCTTAGGAAAAAAGAATTATAAATCGCGACGTGGTACCTAATGGAATAATTATTGAAGTCGGTTTTTGCAATATAACTGCGCTTAATTATCTTGAAGTCTAATTTTGATTTTTAATATTATGATATTGGTAAGCTAACAAGCAGACTGATTTCCTGATGGTAGGAAATTCACGCAGCCTGGAGATGCCAAAGGTGGTTATAGTGCGTTGCCAATCTGAGGCCGGGCTGTTAGGCCTCGAGGATAACTAAGTTTATCGGCTACCTTGTCCTCCTAACCGGAACACGTTAACGGCAAGCACTGACGTTATGGCGGCAGAAACATCTAAGGCGGTGGTACAAGTCGCTGCAAAACTCTACCACCTAGTAAAAATACCTATTTTTTAGAAACCTACCTACCGGTATAAACTGTGGGACATAATATGTAAAATACTCGTAATATGCTAGTACCGAGATAGCTACCAGTTATAATAATGGCTGTCATTGAAATAGTAATCCAAATAACCGTGATAACCTTTCATCTCTTATCACTTCGTGCTAACAAACGTGCGTTTTACCCTCGTCATCATTGTCTCAGCCCGACTGAATCAACTGCCGAAGAAGGCGTATTGTTTTAAAACTTACACCGGTCGGTCATTGGTCCATCTGATGATAGATAGCTTACTAATCATATAGCATATCCCTTCTGTCAATGTTGGAGGAAATCACTGCCACAAGAGCCGAGTCATTTTAACCCCTGACGGAAAACGACGAATGTTATAAATTTTATGTGTACCTATGTGTCGTGCGTGCGTGCGTGTGTGTGTATGTGTGTGATACAAAAGTATTTGATATAATATTTTCAGTACTACGTAAACACAACTTGATCATCAGCTCTCATTTTATGCACACTACAAAGTTGAGCATGTTCGGGTTTAGCACGGCAGAAAAAAGAAGCTGACCTACCGGGCATCTTTAACATTACAGTGCACTCGATAACCGAACTTAACCCCCTCCCCTCACCCCTTCCTGTTACTTCTTATATAAATGAATGATAAAAACTTAACCTTACTGCTGCTAACAACATAATATATATGAATTGGGACTTATTCGGATAACCTTTCAATCAAAGAAAATATCGATAATGGTGGTAATTTTGTTGCGCACCTACTGAACTAATTTTAAGTTACCGCTATCTGAAGCAGATAGCGGTAACTAAATAAGGTAATAGAAAGAGAAATAAAGAAGGTAATAGAAAGAGACAACACACTTTTAGAGCTGTCAGATTAATCTGTTCACGACATTTCTACTGACGTTTAATCCATAACTCAGAAAACGTTGATCAAAATCATATCACAATTTGACATGTCCGGACTAATCTAACATGTCTAATATGTTCCATCTGTTTTTTTATTTTATTTGAAACAGATAGCAAGCGTTTAAAATAAGTTAAGTTTGTGAACATCAGATTCACCACCCATACTGATTTCTATGTCACATTAGGTACTCATTTTACTACGGTTTGTGTTCCGTGTTGACAGTCCTCTTTGGTATTGAGCAGTCTGTGAAATCGTAAGTTAGTGACAAAATAACCAAAACAAATAGGGTTTACTCATTTTTTCCCGAATTCAGCACTATTATCGACGTATAAAAAAAGGACGTTACAAAATCTTGACAACTTGACGCAGTATTCACTACTGCTGCACAGCTAACACCGCTTAAAAGCCTTATTATTACCCATGATTGTGTGTATGTCTGTGTGTCGTTTAGTACGTTTGTAGGTGATTTTCATCCTGGTTTATAATCATACGTGGTCATACCTACCAAAGTAATTATGATCCAAATTTCATTAAAAAATCCCCGTGTTGGTCCGGGCTCTTTTGCAGAATAGATCATCTGCCTTCCTGCCAGGCAGCTCATAAAAGTCGAGCATAGACTTACCGTCACTAACACCGTGACATCTGACTAGGTGGTAGAGTTTCGCAGCGACTCGTCTGGGTTGGTACCACCGCCTTACCTATTGCTGCCGCCATAACGTCATGACGTGTGTGTATGACATGATGAATATTTGTGGAAAGGCATAATAAGTCTGTTTATTTTAATATACTTAACCTCCGTTTGCATCTTACGAGCTGCCTGGCAGAAAGGCAGATGGTCCGGGCCAACATAGGGATTATAACGTAGTTGACTTGTAACGTGGTAAATTTAATTTAGAATTTTGGTACAGTTACCTACCTAATATGGGATAAAAAAATATGTCATTGATGATAGTAACATGTTCGCATCCTTAGCATCTACACTAAATAAAACTGTTCTATAGCCAGAAGATTTTTTGTAATTCTTGTCTATTTATTTCAACTTCTTTAAACTCAACTCTAATTTTAATAACATAAACACAGCATGAACTACATTTTATATACATAAGGCGAGAAAAGGAATGTTACGATGATAGTGGTGATTACAATATTTCATGTCTAAATAATAAAAAGAAATATCTATTTTCGTTAAATTATAACTGTTTTTAAATTTTCCCCTGCCCTAAATTAAACGAATCGACACAATAACTTAAGTACCTACCACACCTTTTATCCTAAGCGTTAAGTCTGTTCACTAGGAAATATTCAGATTCCACTTGAGAATAGGGTCTGGGCATATCTTTTGTTAACAAAACTTAAAGATAAAAATGAATAGAAAATTAACAATAGTTGTTATGAGACCACTTAAGAGTTAGAGCAATTCAGCAGTAACAGATGTAAAATTCTCAGTGTTGATACTTGATGAAATTATCATATTGTAAATTCTAAAGAAGTTTCAAATTACATGTATATATTTAACACATATTTTACAACATTATATTGGTGGTAATTTTCACTCACAAATAACACTCACTAAACTAATTTTAAATTATCGCTGTCTACTTTCAACGAAAGAAACAGAATGAGACAAAACACTTTTAGCCAAAGAGAATATAATCACTACGTTCTACTTTTAGCGCTGTCAAATTAGACCGTACACGTCATTTCTACAGACGTTTAAACTGTTACTCGGAAAATATCGATTAAAAACATCGCGATTTGACATGTTCAGACTAATCTGACACGTCTAAAACGTCCCATCTCTTTTGTTTTTGTTTCATTTGAGAAAGTTAACATGCATCTAAAATAAGTTTAGTTTGCGAACAGCAGAATTACCAACATTATAAAACTTTGCTTACTGTACTAAAAAAGCGTTGCGTGCTAACACTCGACTTACTCGTAAGTAGTAGTAGTCGTAGCGTTTGCAGATAGAAAATGCATATAAAAAACAGAAGTAAAATAAGCCTTTATTTTACTAATTCCGCGTAGGCTGTGTAACTGTTGTGGCAAATAATCCTCCAAACGACACAGTATGTGACAAGCCTAACTAACGTTCCCACCACCCACCTCCGCGGCCAGAACACGAATATAGGAAGAGTTCGGGAAACAATATAAATTGTCACGTTCTTCACATGTGACAACCCTACCTAAAGTTCCCACCTCCCACCACCGCGACCAGATCACAAATAAAGTCCGAACACGGGAAACAAAAACACTTGTCACGTCCTTCACCAACTTGGCAAATCACTCACCACAGAGAACACCAAATCGCACTCTACGTACGTTCGGCCTCGACACGGAGGCATCCTCAGGAAATCGACCGTACCGTACAAACGACGACAAACGAGTGACTTGCAGCGAAACGTAAATATCGCCTTACCTCCGTAAGGAGGTAGGGAAAAGGTGCCGGGGCGTTAGCCCCCTTGCCTTGGTCAAGTACCGCTGGCTGTTAAAACAGCCAGGTCGTTTGGTGAGGAATTACTTCCTGAGGTCCAGTCCGGTGGTTGTGCCCTCCCCTAGCACGGCCCCTAGTCTTCACGTCACCCCGTGCGATCAGCCCTACCAGGTGGAA
>NJDD01037680.1:11681-30635 GCA_002245505.1 Calephelis nemesis
ACCCCCTATGGCCGCCACTGATTTGTAACCCCCAATTCAAAAAGAGGGGTAACAGAAGTTTTTCATGTCTTTGTCTCTTTGTGTGTGTATGTGCGTGCGTGCGAGCTGTGTGTGAGTGTGATTTTGTAATGATGACGGATTTGCTGACGTGATTCTTAGCTACAGTTTAAGGAGATCTGTTCAGATGTTGAAGGTCATTAGCTCCTTTGCAGCTAATTTGTAAGCATTGGAATATCCATTCGACGCACTACGAGTATTTCACTTTTGAACATATATTCAGCCAAAAAAGGAAGCGGGAATGGATTATCTAATTGTATAGGGTTCCGTATTCCATTTTTTTTCGTAGATGGCACAACTGTTTTCCATTTTGTTGTGGAGTTTGATAATTATTTACTCTAAATACAGTTTTAAGTTATGTCATATTTAATGTGTATTGCGAATTTCATAATGGACAAAAACATGGAACAGGGTTTCTTTTTTTTAAACGTTAGGACGTGATGGGGTCTTTTACATTAGGTGGGCACGTTTGCAGCCGGTGTGCAGTCACACGCGGAAACTAACACCGTTTTCGGGTGGGCTGCTGTTATTTCGAAGTAACATTCCAATAGCTATTTAAAATAATGCGATATTGTAAGTAAGTCTAAGTTGTGATGTTTGTCGGTCCTCTTTGAGTACGTACCACGGGCTACCGCGCAGTGGACTGAAACGGGCCGGTAGTGGAATTAGCAATTAAAAAAAAAATTAAAAAATTGCATTGGATTGAGCTATCAGTTATAAGAAACTATTAATATGACGATTTTTCAGATAACTTAGTGTTTTCAGAGTTATTAATATCCAGTTGACCACCTCGTTCGACGATTGACGACCAACCGCTAGGCTCGGGTTCAATTTCTGACGAGGGTTTTAAATTAAATGTCTGTTTTTCCGGGTGTTTATTAATTATATTCTGGTATCTATTTAAGTATTTCTACGTAGGTTATTAGAATCGTTGAATAACACAAGCATTTTATTTGCTTAATTTGGGGTTAGATTCAATTCATGTAACTTGTTCAGGAATATTTATTATTATTAATATAGTTATTTTTGTATGAAGCAATTATTGAAAATCTCAAGTTTTTAAAAAATGTGACTTTACGTGTGCATAGTATGTATACCTACTTGTCATATTTTAGCTCTTCTTAGATCTCGATTTTGTTACAATTTAAACTTTTGTTCTCTATTCCACACCACCCTAGAGGTTAAGAACTAGTCACGTTTTTTTATAGTGGTGTCCCCTTTAGGCATAATCTATTAGAGATAAAATGAATAATGTTAGAAAAAAAGGAAAATAAATCACTATCACTTTTTTCCTAAAAAGTAAAAGAAATCACTATCATTGCTAGTCACTATTTTTAATTTAATCACCGTTAAGGGTGATCATCTATTATTTAATAAACTATGTGCCTCTCCTGACAAAGTTTTAGGTTTGTGGCGTTTCGTTGAAAAAAGTAGATCAGAACCTGTCACTAAATTATTTAAAATATCTTCATTTGTAGCATTATTGTTTATTTACCTATTTTATTTGATAGGAAAATCAACAGCTAAAGTTTAAGAAAGTCAGAACTATGAATTAATAACAGTCAGCCAATTACAGATTTTCACAACTACATACAAAATACGGCTGAACCGATTTCGCTAATTTTGGTTTTGAATTACACTGGCCGCCAAAAAAATCGACCCACCCGTTAATTTTGAGTAACAAAGATGTTATCTTAAGTATGCTCAATGCATGCTTGTTTGTTTTTGCCTATGCGTTATAAATTAACATGTGAGTACCCACTTGACGTTTTTGTAAACGAATAGAAGTGCTTTTGTGGGTATGTGAAACATTTTAAAAAGCACTGACAAAAAATGATGACTTTTGCATAGAGTGCAGCGTTAGTTTATTTCGAACTTTTGTCGCGAAACATTCTTGATTCTGTGTATCGTAGTGATTTTAATCATTGAATCCTTTGATAGAGCAATAAATTCCATTGCTTTTAACCATAAATTATTGTTGAAATAGTAAACATCAAATCTATATTGTATAGTTTCTGAACGAACGTAAGTTAAGTTTTTCATTGTTGACACATATGGCGCCAGTGTACATGTTCTGTTCTCTGTAAGCTTTACCGGTTAATAAACGTATTGTTATACTTTCATCTATTATTCAACTTTTCAACAATTATGGATACAACTGAAGCAGAAGCCGCTCAAGTGGTAGCTCTCATTCGTGAAGGGCTGCATCAGCGAAATGTGGCAAGAAGATAAAATTTGAGTCGATCAGCAGTGCGTCGAGTTTACAAACGGTACTTAGAGACGGGAGAGTACCGCCGAAGACCAGGATCTGGAAAAGGACGTGTCACAAACACGGTGGATGACCGTTTTATTGCCTTGACTTCTTTGAGAAATCGGCATATTTCTGCTGTTGATGTGCAGGGCAGGCTTCGGGAAACTCGTGGAGTGGCTGTAAGTGAGAATACGGTGAGAAGAAGACTTCGAGAGCCTGAACAAAACCTGACACCACACAAACCAGCGACGGGACCGAAACTCACTCCATCTCATCGGCAAGCAAGATTAGAATTTGCTCGGCAACATATTCAATGGAATCTTGATCAATGGGCGACAGTTCTGTTCAGTGATGAGAGTCGAATGTCCCTTGTAGGCTCTGACGGACGTCGTAACGTTATGAGAAGACCAGGAGAACGTTATGCTCAGTGCTGCATAAGAGAGACAGTCCGGTTTAGTGGAGGCTCTACAATGTTCTGGGGAGGCATCTCGGTAACGGGACGTACGGAGCTGAGTTTTTTTCGGAATCGTGCGGTTAATGCTGAAAATTACATAACTGACATTCTTGAACCTCATGTGATGCCGTACGCGCCATATATTGGTGAAAATTTCTAACTCATGCATGATAACGCAAGACCACACGTCGCCAGAATAGTTACCGGGTATCTAAGGGAGGTTGGCATACCAGTTATGCAATGGCCAGCCAATAGTCCAGACCTAAATCTGATCGAACATCTCTGGGACCAGATAAAAAGGAAGGTTAGAGCCCGAAATCCAGTTCCAGAGACGTTAGATCAGCTGGAAGCCGCCTTAACGGAAGAATGGGAACAGACACCCCAAAGAAGACATTAAAAAGCTGATCCGTTCGATGAATAGCCGTATGGCAGCAGTAATTAAAGCAAGAGGAGGAAACACCCCATACTAAAGTACAGAAAAAAAAATGTTAAATTGTCTAAAAACGTATTTTTTTCTTTTTACAGTAAAATCGTTATTGTTTAATCGTATTTAATTAATCGTAAATACGTTTGTAAAATAACCTGTCTAATGCAATATTATTAAGTTTTTTACAACCCCATAATTTCACTTTTTCGTTGTGCACATAAAAAATACTTATCGATTGTAATGAAAACCCATAGGACACATTTTTGCTAAAAAACGTAGGTGGGTCGATTTTTTTGGAGGCCAGTGTATTTGTTCAAGTCCAGGGAAGGTATAAAAGTTAAGAAAAATGATAAAAACTTGCGAGAAAACTAAGAAAAACAACATTTAAAATTTTACCATACAAACTGAACGGGTGGGACGAAGTTCGCCGGGACAGCTAGTTTTATAATATAAATTGACATTAAGTAACAAAGAAAAATGGGTTGCATAGTAATCAACATCAGTATAAAATAAGTCCAAAATAAACTCCAGATTTTATCAAATTATTTAATTTATTGCTCGCACGCGATACATAAATGAGTTTTGCTTGTAATTATAAGAAACTAACGGAAGATATAATATTTATCGCAGACATCGAAGACGCAAGCACCCAGAGTGGACCCTGAGTGATAACTTTATCAATAGGCCGGGAGAGTCAATGGTGCCTGAAACTATTTGAAGGGCACAGGAAAAGAAGGAGCTCATTAACATTTTCATTGTTTCAAGTAATCATAGAATTAAATCTAAAATTTCAGTTTCTGCACTTACACCTCAACTGGAATTTGATTTGTACCTATCTAATAAAGGAACAGTGTATATTTAACATAATAGATAGTAATTTTATGACATACGGTTGGTAAATCTATACATAGTATAAAGCAAAGTCACTTTCCGCGTCTGTCTGTATGTATGTATGCTTATATCTTTAAAACTACGCAACGGATTTTGATGCGGTTTTTTTCAATAGGTAGAGTGATTCAAGAGGAAGGTTTATATGTATAATAATATGCTTCATATATTAGAGAACCACTGATAATCTCAAGATTTCTAATGCGAAGTCGTAAATAAACATATTTTTTGGGCTTGCATTGCAAACGCTGGCTGAACTCTACGAGATAGATCAAAATAATGTACTAAGTATTGTTTACCTTAAAAAGGTCTACAAAAAAGTCCGCGATGGTATATGTTTATCTCTTAGGGATAACTTACAATAATCAATTTTTACCCTTTACTTTTTACGAAAATAATGGCTTATTTACGAAGCGATTTAAAGCAATACAGCATTAATCCTTATCTAATTAAGTATCTTAAACAAGTTTTACATTTAATATAGAATAATATAGTCCTTTACAGTATGTAAATCAAACGAATAGTTTCGGAGATATTACAGGTTTAAAATATAGGGACATCGCAGTTGCGGCGGTACCGGCTGGCCGCGGTGCGTGCGCGACGAAGCACGCGCTTTTTTCACAGCGATCGCACGCATTTATCGGAGCTCCCTAGCTAGGAAAATAACAAACTTAATAAAAACGTCTTTTTCAGCGTGACATTTTTTATCTAAATTGTATTTACGTTCGTAATTTAATAAACCACACTAATAATTTAAATGCGAAAGTAACTCTGTCTGTCTGTTACCTTTTCACGCCTAAACCACCATACTGATTTTGCTGAAATTTGGTATTTAGATAGTTTGCATTCATGAGAAGGACACGGGCATATTATTTTTTGGAAATTCAACCCCTAAATGGGTTAAAAGGGGTGGCAAAGTATGTATGAGAAAAATATTTTTATTGCACATTTTTGCATGAAACTTTGAATTAATGCTTTTTAGTACAAATGATGAAACACGTATTTCAGGATTTTTCGAAATTCCTTCCCATTGGGGGTTAACCCCCTGTATCTAAGTTTGTATGGGAAATTTAATTCTATTGAAATATTTTGCGTAACACTGTAATAATGCTCTGCAATACAAATTATGAGATACATATCTAAGCGTTTTTTGAAAATCAACCCCTATAAGGGTGAACGGAGGTGGCACAATTTGCGTAGGAAAAATATTTAACAGTAATTTTTACCATAAGTCCATAACAATGAACCACGTACATCAGTTTATCATTAACGAAAAACACACAAAGAAATTATGATATACATAGTAGCAAAATTGGTTAAAAATCCCTACTTCCCTACTAATATTATAAATGCGAAAGTAACTGTCTGTCTGTCTGTTACGCTTTCACGCTCACAACGTCCACTTTAATCCATTAAAAAAATCCATTGATGGATCTTTTTGCACTCTTATGTCCACTTTAATCCTTGATTCAGAATTCTTTACAAAGTGGATTTTTCAGAACTACTGCGTGTCCGAAAATCCATTAAGGAAAAACGTACACAGTGCAATCTTCTTTTATCAAACATAATTTTACTGACTGGATCATAAATTAACTATGTAATGTCAATTGTGTGTCATGTTATTTATGTCATATCTATAATATTCATAATTATACTTGTTATAATTAATTATAAAATACGGTTTGTGGTCGATCATGGAAGTGTCTGACTTACAATATATTAAAAATAAAAAAGGGTTACTATATAACGGATTTAAATATCATAAGAAAACAACGTACAAGCAAGGTACAATTCTATGGCGGTGTCGTTTTTGGAGATCAAAGCGTTGTCTGGGAACTGTAACAGTAGACAAGGTATTTTTTTTCGATTTAACTTATTTATTAAAATCCATTGATGGATCTTTTTGCACTCTTATGTCCACTTTAATCCTTGCGAGTACCTAAACATCATTTTCATTTCTAACTTACAGGATATTGTAATAAAGCATGTCCCACATACTGAAGATTGCAAACCCGACCATGCAAGTAATGAGATATTGTTGGCAATGGATAATTGCAGAAGGATAGTTATTTCTTCTGAAAATCTACCTATTCCAAGCATTTACAAAAAAACTGCATGCGCCATAAAGAGCAAGAGATTAAATTTAGTATCAAGACTGCCATCATAGGAATCTATAAAAAGTGGTTTATATAAACAACGAAATTCAAAATTAGGTGTTAACAAAACATCATTTCAATATTGCACTAAGGTTGAAATACCCAATAGATTTTCAGATTTTCTGTTAGCCGACTACAGTTATGGTAAATCGCGAATTATAGTTTTTTGTTTAAAGGAGATTTTAGAGGTAATTTCGTCGATCAAACATGTTTTTGCCGACGGCACATTTAAAAGTACACCTAAGCCTTTTGTACAAATATATAGTATTCATGGGGATATAGGAAGTACGTTTTCTACTAACAGAGTCCAGTCATTTATGCTCTTATGTCGGACCGGAGTTACAAGTCATACAATATTCTTTTTGAACTCATAAAATCAAGAATTCCTGATTTTGACCCCACTCGTTTTACTTTAGACTTTGAATTGCCAGCTATTAAAGCCGTTACGGAGCATTTTTTAGATGCACGCATTATTGGATGTTTATATCATTTCCAAAATAGTATAAGAAAAAAAAGTAAGGCATTAGGGCTTTCAAAATCAAAATACAGTCGAAGAGTTGTAGATTTGTGTGCAGCATTGCCACATTTACCATCCACAATGATTCAAGAAGGATGGTCGTATATTAGTAAAATAATGGCCAGTGACATAATTTTTAGGAAATTAATGAATTATATGGAACGGTTCTGGTTTAAAAATAAATATATTAAGAATACTTGGACGATATTCGGAGAGCGCCACCGTACCAAAAACTGTGTAGAGTCTTGGCATTCTGCTCTTAATAAAAATGTTGGCCGCAGGAAGCCTAATTTAGTGTATTTATTAAATAAATTAAAAGAAGAAGCAGATTTTAGCACAATCCGAATAATCAATACGAGCTCCAATAAAAGAACAAACAATCAAATTAAATACGATGCTTTTATTCAAGATTGCGAAATGGAACTGATAAACGGAGACATATCTGTAGCGCACTTCTTGGAAAAAGTAAAATAAATTAAATAAATAAATAAATGTATTTGACTTTGAGTTTGATTTTTGTTTAAACAATATTAAATTATTTAAATTCATATATTTTGATGCAAGCGAACTTTCGTACAAAAGTTCACCTAATGTTGACTCGGAAAAGTGTTAACTAAATGAAATAAACCAAAATATTTATGATTCACTCAGGAAAATTATGTTTGATAAAAGAAGATTGAACTGTGTACGTTTTTCCTTAATGGATTTTCGGACACGCAGTAGTTCTGAAAAATCCACTTTGTAAAGAATTCTGAATCAAGGATTAAAGTGGACATAAGAGTGCAAAAAGATCCATCAATGGATTTTTTTAATGGATTAAAGTGGACGTTGCGTTCACGCTTAAACCAGTAAACCTCTTTGCGTAAAGTGAAAAAACAAACTTTAAAAGTAAACAGTAAATTTTTATTTGTTTTTTGTTGTTGCCCGGACCGGAAATAGAACCCAAGATCTCAAGAAGTAATTCCGAAGACGGACGGTTAGACCTCAGAAACGATAAGTATATTTCTAAAATTTCGAAAAAAAATCTTTAAGAGGTTTCCATAACTTGCAATACAGTTTAATTTCACAGGATTTGCCGAAGTGCAGATAAAACTATAAACGCAATAACGTATTTCTACTATTTATCTGAGGTGAAATTAGAAAAGAGAAAGTGTATGTTCAGTTTTGACGGCAAAATTTCTGAATTGATTTTAATATTTACAAAAAAATAGATAAAAATTTTAAAAAGCAATATAGGCTATATTTTATCTTAAAATTATAACGAGCAGTGTTGGAGGGCTAAATATCAAATTAGTAGACTACGCGGGCGAAGCTAGTACAGACGCTTATTTTGCCAATATTAGACTATGGCGATATCTGTTATCCTGATGCCCCAACTTATCACATTAAAAAATTGGATAGGTTATTAAATCAAGCCATTCGTTTCATCTTTTGCTTGCGTAAATTTGGTCACATTACTGAGTATCGTAATAAGCTTCAATGGCTCTCTATTTCTCAGCGACGCAAGCTTAGGATTTTATGCTTTTTATATTCTATCCTCTTCGATCCTAAGTATCCAACATACCTTAAATCCAAATTTCACTTTTTATCTGCAACCCACAATTTAAGTCTGCGTTCATCGTCATCTCAGACTTTTTCATCCCTCTACATCGTTCGAACTCTATATCTAATTCTTTTCTTTTATCCAGATTATTCGTCCAGATTATGGAATAAGCTTTCTGTATCGATTAGGCAGGTGAGTAATAAGATACTATTCAAAAAGAAAACGTATGAATATCTATTTGAAAATCGCATTTAGTACTGTACTATTGCATGCTTGTTTCATCAGACCTTATTATATTATATATATGTTTATATTGATATATAATTATGTATGGGCAGAAATCTTGTTTTGTTTGCTGTCTACTTTATTTATATTATTTATGTTTATGCATTGTATCTATAATTATTCTATTCTTAATTTATATAATATGCTATGTAGTTATATATTACTGGATTTTTTTTAAATGTGTATTAAAATTCAAATTTATTTGTATTATTCTGTTTTGGTTATTCGGTACCTACTTCGGTACATACTTGATCTCTGTTAGCCCAAAGGTTGACTGGGAGAGAATGCATTTAGCATTAAGTTCGCCTTTTGTACTCACAATTTTTATTTGTGTACAATAAAGTTTAAATAAATAAATAAATTATAATTTGAACTTTAACTTTCTAACTCCAAAATGTAATTGAAAAGAAGGTGCTCATTGTCACAATGAGCTCCTTTTTACATTTTACAACTGAAATGGTGATGATAAACAATGTTTATGTTACATAGCTGTTTTTCCTGTTTATTCAGTTATGAAATAAAATACATATTATTTAGCACAATATTAAATTATGAAGTAAATTTGTGAAATATGTTATACTTTCCGGGGAACAAAACTTTTTTTAATCCTGAAGGTCACTATATTTTTCAGCAGTAATTGGCAAGATGTCTGTATACAACCTTCCAGGCAAAGTGAACTCATTGTTTTGTACAGTATTCACCTCACTGGTTTTCTTTTTTCTTTCTCTGATGCAAGCAGATTCCCAGGGCCCATTGTATATAGAGCGGAACCCTACTTTAGTACTCAGCTTGTCAATTTTGAGAACTTTTATAGGATGTGAAGGAAAAGATGATTTTTTGGCGTAAATTGTATCTAAGTGGCTAGTCCATGATCGAAAATAATATGTATCTACCTCTACGACTTCAAATGGACTTGGCTTACAGCGGGCATTTTGGAAAATTTCTATCCAATCCGATGGAAGTTCTGCTCTTGTCTTAGATTTCACCAGACCCATATTTTTGTCACACTCCATATTATATGAGTGGCCTCTTACTGGAAATGTCATAGTAATTTTTTCTAGCTTTTTCTCATGATGTACTTTGACCGCCTCGTTGGTCGAGTGGCTAACGTACACGCTTAACTACATCGAGCACACGCGAGGCTCAGGTTCGATTCCCGACGGGGGCAGGCATTTGTGTGATGAACATTTAGATGTCTGCATTTCCGGGTCTGGGTGTTTATTAAATATATTCTGGTATCTATTTAAGTATTTCTATGTATTAGAATCGTTGACTAACACCCATAACACAAGCATATAATTTGCTTACTTTGGGGTTAGATTCAATTCGTGTGATTTGTCCAGCGATATTTATGTACTAAGTGATGCAGGAAACGAAACATAGTAAAATTTTTATTTTGCCCTCCGCAAGAGTCACAAAATATTTGAAGGTGAGTTGTGGTAGGTTTCATGTAGTTATAAACAAAGTGATGGACAAGCGAGCATACATCATCACTCCCTTTTTTACCTTCTGTTTCTGGATACAAGTAAAAGATGCTTTTTGATGAAGACAAAACATGCACATTGATAGTAAAGACAGATGGCTGTCGTTTATAATAAGTATCATTTGTTAGAATCTTTGTGCTCCTAACATACATGTTAGGAGCACAAAGATTTTTACCATAATCAAAACATTGCCTCCATTGAGCTTCCTGCTTCTCTGGTTTTTAATCTTGCCATCCTTTTTCTGTGGTAAAAGGTGCTTGCTTGTAGCTTATGTAGTTTATTTTTAACCGACTTCAAAAAAGGAGGAGGTTATCAATTCGTAGCGATATTTTTTTTTTTATGTATGTTCAGGGATCATTTCTAAACGGTTGGACTAATTTGCAAAATTTTTTTTTTGTTTGAAAGAGTACCTAAGCTCCACAGGTGGTCCCATAGGGAGGAACTCAGGATCTGATGGTGGCATCCTGGTGAAATCGAGGGCATTCCTGAAAAAATGTATGGAAACACAGAGGTTTTCTTGACTTTTTATCAATTGAGAGGGATTTTACCTATAAAAATCGTAATTTTATGATGATGAGCTGATGATGGAGAGCATCCCTACTGAAGGACATTTTCAGCGATTACTCGAAAACGGCTGGTCTGATTTGGACAGTTCTTTTTTTGTTTCGAAATGTGTACCTCACAGGTGGTCTCACGGTAAGGAAGTCCGGATCTGATGATGGCATCCTGGTGAAATCGAGGGCATTCCTGAAAAAATGTATGTTAGCACAGAGTTTTTCTTGACTTTTTATCAATTGAGAGGGATTTTACCTATAAAAATCGTAATTTTGTAATGATGAGCTGATGATGGAGAGCATCCATACTGAAGGACATTTTCAGCTATTACTCTAAAACGGCTGGTCTGATTAGGACAGTTCTTTTTTTGTTTCGAAAGGTGTACCTCACAGGTGGTCTCACGGTAAGGAAGTCCGGATCTGATGATGGCATCCTGGTGAAATCGAGGGCATTCCTGAAAAAATGTATGTTAGCACAGAGTTTT
Source organism: Calephelis nemesis (assembly GCA_002245505.1). NCBI lineage: Eukaryota > Metazoa > Arthropoda > Insecta > Lepidoptera > Riodinidae > Calephelis > Calephelis nemesis. Next base: position 22,783 of record NJDD01037680.1, read on the forward strand.
TCTTGACTTTTTATCAATTGAGAGGGATTTTACCTATAAAAATCGTAATTTTGTAATGATGAGCTGATGATGGAGAGCATCCATACTGAAGGACATTTTCAGCTATTACTCTAAAACGGCTGTTCTGATTTGGAAAGTTCTTTTTTTGTTTTGAAAGGTGTACCTCACAGGTGGTCTCATGGTAAGGAAGTCAGGATCTGATGATGGCATCCTGGTGAAATCGAGGGCATTCCTGAAAAAATGTATGGAAGCACAGAGTTTTTCTTGACTTTTTATCAAATGAGATAGATTTTATGTATACAAATTGTAATTTTATGATGATGAGCTGATGATGGAGAGCATCCCAACTGAAGGACATTTTCAGCGATTACTCGAAAACGGCTTATCCGATTTGGATAATTCTTTTTTGTTTAAAAAGCGTAGTGTCATGGAAAGGAAGTCAGGATCTGATGAAGAGATTCTGGAGAAATCGAGGAAACTATTAAAAAAATGGGCAAGCTTAGGGTTTCTATTGACTTTGAAAATGATACTAGTGCTTAAATTGTAGTATAATCCAAGTAGTGCTCTCTCTGTGCAGAGTCAAAACTTAAACATTCATAAATATAGCCAACGATGAACGAGTATTAGATTTCTTCTTCAACGAAAATAAGATTTCTTAAACGTAGCATTTCTGCTAAGGTTCGTTCATCGTGGGGTTTCGTCAACAGCTTGGAGTCAGTAGTAAATAAGAGACAATCGATTTTGACACTGCTTAGGCGTTTCATTCGATAGCCTGTCATTAATAAGAGACAACCGATGTTGTCGTTGTTGTACAGTCTCTTTCGACAAATTTCTTTGTACGTAATTATTACGCTTCTTAAGTCGTTTTTCACGGTCTTCGGACGACTCTCTAAGGCGTTGTGTTTTATTCCGTTCTCAGTGTCCGTATTGCGGCTCAGGCGCTCATTTTTATACTTTCAGGCTCCTGTGCCCGACGCTTTCTCATGTGTGATGCATGTACAGATGGCCTCCCCATTATTTACCTAAAACCTGCTTTATCCACGAATCTAATTAGTATATTGTAATTGTACAACTAAAAAGCAAGAAATAAAATTATTTTTAAACAAAAAAGAAAACCGCCTTCACAAACTCTCTAGAACTAAAAAGGATGAAATAATTTGTTATAATATTATGTGTACAAACTATATCCTACCCAAAAATATTTACAAGACCACAACAAAAGATATCGACGAAACTAACCTATGAATAAACACTTATTTTAATTACTTACCTACCTCAATTGATACTCTTCTAATACCTAACTAATATTATACCAGCTAATCCTACACAATTTCTTATTTTTTATGTAGCAATTGAAGTCGGTGCCTTAAAAACTAAATACTAATCAATAACCACAAACAATTACGTACGACCTACGTAGGTAACTAACCTAATAAACCTACAATTAGAATAATTATAAAATGAATGGAACCCGACAAGTTAAATCCTAAACACTACTATACTAAAGTATATTAAGTAAACAGAAATTTCAGGTGACATCAAATCAACGCAATAACAAGTAACAACGAACGACCAAGCAACTAACAGACCGACAGAAAACATGTGACTAAAGCTTTATCCTTATATAGTTTTTAGTAAAACACAATATAAAATATGTAAAACACAATAGCGCGATCTAACTTTGCGTGTGGCACCACCTCTTGAGTAATTTTGAAACTAAAATAATTGAAGGCATGGATGAATGGAGGCACCGACTTCAAGTGCTACATAAAAAATAAGAAATTGTGTAGGTATTAGGTATAATATTAGTTAGGTATTAGAAGAGTATCAATTGAGGTAGGTAAGTAATTAAAATAAGTGTTTATTCATAGGTTATTTTCGTCAATATCTTTTGTTGTGGTCTTGTAAATATTTTTGGGTAGGATATAGTTTGTACACATAATATTATAACAAATTATTTAATCCTTTTTAGTTCTAGAGAGTTTTTGAAGGCGGTTTTCTTTTTTGTTTAAAAATAATTTTATGATTAAAAAGATTCAAAATTTCCCGATCCAATGTGGATTTGGCAATTTTATGCGCATGTCGTCTTCTTAGCCTCCAATGCTTTTGTTTTTGCTATAAATTCATCACAAATGCTGCATGTATCTGTACGAGGATAGCCGAAAGCAATGTTAAAGTCAGTGCAAAAAATATTTCTATAAGTTTCGTAAGATACAGATACACCTTGATTATCTTGAAGGAACATTGCATGCATTTTTTTTACATTCAAGTCTTCAGGCAAATATGTTTTACTTGAATCATGTAGACTATAATGACTGGAACGACCTAAAACAAAAGATAAAAATATTATTTTACTTATAGAAATAAATGTACAAAATATTGTAACTAGTATAGTTCTATAAAAAATATGTATTACCTTTAAATGAATTAATATGCGCTCTAATTAAACTTTTGACATCATCATCGAGTTTTACATGACTGTTATGTTTTCCTCTCTTATCAACTGCAGCACATCCAGTTTTCTTCAAACTTGGTACTAAATATTCTACTTTTTTTCTCGTTATTCCATGTATCGACAGGAAAGCCTTTTTGCATATAGTCATTTCTTTTATTTCCGAATCAATCATAGCAAGTGAATGCATGATTGTAAAAACCCACCTCAGACCAAATGCAAAAGTTTCAGAAAATCAATGAAAACTGTCTAGTGTAAAAAAAAATAAGGTCCATGTTTTTCTTTTTTTACTATTTATGTGGAAAAATATATAATATATTGTATGTTAAAAAGAGGTAGCATAAAATATTCATACATTTTTTATTTGATTTTTTTTAAGTTTTGGGTTGAGGTGGTTTTTTACAGTCATCATGTACAAGGTGTGTTTTTACAATCAAAGTCCAATTTGTACGAATATTAAACAATATTTATTTTCTTACAAAAATAACAGAATTAATCTAATTCTTCATCTTCGACATTTTCAGCTGTTGGCCATTGTAATATTTCGTTCCAGAACTTAGTTTTTTCGTCTTCAGGCACAAACTGAACTCATTTTTTCAGGTCCTGCATCTTCTTTGCATTAATGCAGAGCTGCCTTGGTCCATATGCAGGTTCATTCGGTAACGATACGGTAATCTGTGGCCTTATCTTCAACAAAAATGTATGCTTTATCATTCCATCAATGAATTCCTGCGTTTTTACCGGCACATCACTGCCGATCTTTTTGAATGTGAGGTGATGGAACTTTGAGATACTGAAGCTTACTTTCTCCGTTCTCGGAATTCGCCGATCCTTTGTTTCAAGGGATAGTCCAGTCTTTTTGAAATGTTGAACCCACCATTTTTTAAACTCTGTCACATCCTCTCCGCTGATCAATTGAACTGTAAAAAAATCACTCTGCCTGCTCGAAGATACGATTAATTCCATAAGTTCCTGTATACTGTACAGCCTTTCTTAACGTCGAAGGCTTCTTTTTATAATCCCAAATGCTCTATCACACGGCAGAAAAGAACGCATCGGAAAGATCTGTTGAATTTTTTTGAAACGCCCGCTATCAACTAGGGCCATATTCATTCGTACTGATGTATTATTTTTATTCTGCCCTGCGCAGTTATCAGAAAAGAGCATTAGTTCTACCACTTTTTTGTCGACGTACTCTTTAATGTATGTCATAATAAACGAGCATACTTCGTTTGGTCCCTTTTTTGCTTGCCCTTCATGATATAGGAACAAGACATTTTTACCCGTTTTCAAATTGTGGATGCAGAAGATAGAAACGCTCAGTTGCCCCAAATAAAATATTTCTTGCACTAGAATTATTGGCAGCGTTACATTCTGCATGTAATCGTAGCAAATTCCCAAAAATGTTTCATCTTCTTGGGATCTTTGCCTTGCTTCTTGAAGTTTATTATAGAACTTCTTAGCCCTCTTCTTGTGTACTAGCTTTTCAGCCAAAGCTACCTTTTTAGCTACGTCATTCAGGGTTTTCGAATTGATTTTCAAGTCTAGACTCTCGCAGAGGCAGCACGTATCTACTGCTGGTCGTCCAAAGCGAAGAGCGAAGTTCTCCCTGAATATTTTATTGTAATATTCGTACTTAATCCTAGTTTCTGGGTATTTTTCCTTATAAAGTCGAAACATTTTTTTACTGATAGGTCAGCAGGAAGATACTTTATTATGCCAGAAGAATAGTGGCTCTCTTTTGCTGGAAAACAGGAAGTATGAGAGATCACTGCAGTGATTTCATCACTAGAAATCGCATTGACCGTTTTCGATTTCCCTCTCTTGTCTTCCGGTATTTTACCCAAGACCAACAAGTCACGGAGCCTCTTAACACGGTCCTTAGTAATACCAAACAAGCTAAGAAAAGCAGAATGGCATACATCTTTCTTCTCATTACCAATTTGAACGGTGTATGTAAACATTTTCTGTCTCAATGGGTTCTCCTTCAGCACTCGGCGTCGTTTTATGTCCTTACAGGATATTAACCCCTGGAGATAGATATCTTGTTCATTTTTTGTCGCCAGGTTATATAATTTGGCAAGGTTCTCTAATTTGTCATTTTCGGATATGATTTCCCAGCATTTTTTAGCACACTTGCATGGAGGTCCTATTGTCTTAGCCCGTACAGTTTTATTTTTTGCCGTCACATAAGCCTGCCCATGAATACGTGCTTGTTTGATCTTATTCCGAGAATAATCAGCAGAGTTATCACGTCGTTTTTTAGTGCGTGTTTCACCCGAGGAGGACTCACCTGGGTTTAAATAAATTACACTTTCCTCCATTCCAGCACTCATTTTCACTATTAAGCAGCAAAATTTAATTTAATTTGTGTAATACAAGTAATTCGTGTCCGTTACAGTCACCTCAGTTGTTCAAACTAAACAAACTAACGTTAAAATCGTCAATATTGACAGCTGACAGTTTTAGGTGTTGCCACATGTTTGGTTGTAAAAAAACACCTCATCCAGGATAAGGTGGATTTTTACGCTCATTGAAATATTTGTGCTTCTATTACGGTGGAATGCTTATATGACTGAGGTGTGTTTTTACACTCAAACAGTTTGTCTTGCCATAGAGAATATAAATCCACCTTAGACAGTATTTTGGAAAAAGTGGTCTGAGGTGGGTTTTTACAATCATGCATTTAAGTACTCTGTACTTGTACACAGCATCGTAATGTAATACTCCTTCTTTCTTGGACGGCCTATTAACTGGGAGAACTGAGATTAATCCACTCAAATAGCTATTTTGGGCATCATGTGATGCTAGTAAATTGAAATTCTGGAGAATTTGGGTTCTTGATTCTTATCGAAACATCCCAATCTGCAACCACAGGGTGGACCAGGTTCATGACTCGACAATTTTAACTTTTTCAACACTTCAGACATACGACCGTGTGATTTTCTCTTTTTGGTAGTCTTATAAACGTAATTTTCATAACAATCACTATTATTATTGCTCATTCTGAGATAAACAACCAAAAATATAGCGCACAATGTACCACGACGTAAAGTTTCTGCAAGGACGCGTAACTGACAGCTGACACTTGTATGACACAATAATTAAGATGGCGGACTATGAGCGCGTTCTTTGTTACAAACGTTGCGATCAGCCCGTTCTAGCGTGGTTTCATAGACAAAGGGCACCTTTTTATTAAGAATGGAATGCAATGGGCTCGTTTTATTCTAAACTTGGATTTTTAAAATGAACTTTTATGTATAATGAGCCCCTTTTATCATGTTTAAAATAAAGTGCTCTGATTGGCCATAAAATTATGAAGTAAATGGTACAGTTAATTCAAAAAAGGTAGAAATGTTAATGAGCTCCTTTTTTTCCTGTGCCCTTCATTTTTAATAAATACATAAGCAAGTTCACGCCTTTTTACTAAGAGAAGTAGATGATGCTTTCTGCAAAGGTCAAAGTATTCATCAGACCTAAAACTATAATTTAAGCGTTTACATAACCTGATAAATTTTCTCTGAATTAATTATGAAGCGTATTCTTATTAACTACGTACGAATGTACAGTACAAAATCTTGAGTGTTTTAACGTATTTAAAATCTGAAGAGAGGCGCATCTCAAAACATTATTTATTTATTTTTTATTATTATAAGCCTTAGAAATACCTTCATCAATGTGAGTATTAAATAACAATTTGGAATCATGGAAAACGCCCAAGACGCGAACGACTGAATTTCTATTTATATTGACTCCCTTAATGTAATAATCAAAAACAATAGGGTGACGCTTTCGAGAAAATGTAATAATACTACATTTAGTGGGATTTAAATCGAGGCAGTTGTTAGTACAATATTCTTCAAGCCGAAGGAGATCAGATTGAAGTGCCATTGCATCTTCATATGATGTAATAACAGAGAATATTTTCATATCATCAGCAAAGCAAAAAAGTTGTGATGTTTGAAAGCTCCGATGGTAGAAGGTTTCATGGTGATGGTTAGGTTGTAGGCGTTAAGTAAAATATATTAAATATATTGAATTACATCGTTTAATGTCTACAGTTGTAGTAGATGGAAGCGAATGCACATAATTCATTCAGTTGAAGGAATACAATATTGCTGACTTAGGTTAAACATACACATACACTTCAGTTATTTATATTATATCAGTACACACACCACATCTCCCTCGAATTTTTTTTTTTATAATAATTATTACTAATTACAATTTTTCTTTGTCTTAGATTTAACATTGGTACTAGATTGGAAAGGGTTTTGTTCTATTTTTGTGTACAATAATTTCTTTTCCACCTTTTAAGATTTTTACATTAGGCTGGATATCTAACACAACAGTATATGGACCATTATACAGGGTATCAAGTTTTGTACCTGTCTCACTCTTTAAATACAATTGATCTCCTTTTTTATACGTGTGAGGTCTTATATGTTTGTCGAATTGATTTTTCCTTAATATTTTACTTTTTATTAAATTTTGTTTAGCATCGCTTTGTGCTCTTTGTAATCTATATTTAAATTCTAAAGGGTAGTTTTCATAATTAAATAATGGTTCCATATTTAACAAACTACTTGGTAGGCGACATACTTGACCAAATACAAGTTCAAACGGGGTGTATCGAGTTTCAGTGTGTACAGTAGTGTTGTATGAAAAACACCAATATTGTACCCACGATCCCCATGACGAAGGATGGTTATCTGTTTGTATTCTCAAGTATGCTCCTAATAATTTGTGTGTATTTTCTAATGCTCCTATACTTTCATGATGGTAAGCTGTAGACATTATTTGGTTAATTTTTAAAATATTGCAAATTTCTTTCATAGTGCTAGAAATAAATTCTGTACCCCTATCAGTAGCAATTGCTTTGGTATTCCGTAACGCAAAATAAATTTTTCAGCGAAAGCTTTTGCCACTTCCTGTGTTGTTTTTGTTTTTAAGGGGTAAGCCTCAACATATTTAGTGATTTCGCACTGCAATGTTAAAATGTATTGATTTCCATTATCATCACGATCTAAAGGACCTAAAATATCCAAATATAGCTTTTCGAAAGATGTAGATGCTGTCGTAGTAATTGTTAACGGTTCCTTAACAATTTTTGTATATTTTTGCGATTGACACTTAGTACACTTTCCTATGTAATTTTTGACATCCTTTTCTATATTCGGCCAATAATAATATTTTTTAATATTATTAACCATTCTCCTAATTCCCGTGTGACCACTAGATGGCAATAAATAAAACTCGTTCATTATCACCTTTTTCTCATCCTGGTTATAAATTTTTCGAACATCCTTAATAATACAAAATTTTGGACTCGTACAATCCTTGTTATTTTTATATAACTAGCTAGCGATTTAATAAAATAACGATTTATATTATTTTTTAT
>NJDD01037681.1:7630-25121 GCA_002245505.1 Calephelis nemesis
TTATTAAATTTATTCTGGTATCTATTTAAGTATTTATATGTATTAGTATCGTTGACTAACACTCATAACACAAGCATATAATTTGCTTACTTTGGGGTTAGATTCAATTTGTGTGATTTGTCCAGGGGTATTTATTATTATTTATTTATTAAATGTTAATTGAAGTCTATGAGTGTAGCCGTTAATGAAGTAAATGTTTATCGCAAAGATACTTTTAATATTAGGGCTGTAAAACTGCAGAAAATCGACTTCTATTTCATTACAACGTCGCTAATTGATAACCGTAGTTCCGTTAGGTAGTAGACAGGTAGATAGACAGGTAGACGGGTTCCTGTTTAGAATAGACCATAAGCCTTTCTGCCAGGTAGCTTGTAAAAGGCGAGCATAGCTTACTGTCACTAACACTGTGACATCTGACTATGTGGTAGAGTTTTGTCACGGCTCCCCCGGATTTGTACCACCGCCTTACCTATTCATGAAAGTCATGACGTGTTATAGTTCGGAGGGTAAGATTGGGTCAAGTTACTTTTGCTCGAGGCCTAACATCCCAACCTCGTGTTGGCAACGCACTATTACCACGTTTGGTGTCTCTAGGCGGCGCGAATTCCTTACCATCAGGAAATCCATCTACTTGTTAGTCTTCCAATATCATACAAAAAATATTCAAATTCGTTGCGATATAGTTTTAAAGGTAGCTTTAACATATTATGGTTTCGAAGATCAGGGGCCCTACCATGAACGCTTATAGCAGTATTATTTCCATCTTGATAAATGTTCGGTTTTATAAGCAACTTTATTGCATACGCATAAGGTTGTCTTTCTCCGATGACATTTAGTATTATTGAAATAACACTGTTTTAAGAGCTTATGGTAACCCCCCTGAAACTGGGTCTCATTAGACCAAACATTTTAAACGAAGAGTTAAAAGGGAAAACTTGTTAACGAAAGCAATTCTCGATAAGTCTCGAGTTCCCAAGTGTATTACTGCTGCAGATTAAACTAATTGTAATTGCAGCAACTGGTGTCTTTACGGCTGTTCGCACGAACTGTGTGAATGTAAATGCTGTGTAAGTGTTTCTGGCAGGCGGGGAGGGAACGCCCTCCATTACACCTCGTTAGCGGCTCGGCCCAGCTAATCTGGGACTCCGCCAACTAATTGTTTGAAATTATATTTCTTTTCCAATGACACAGTGTCGAGTTTTGTAAAATATTTTAATTAAAATCGCATCTATCTAGTATTGGCTTTAACTATATGAGGTTCGCGGTTCTATTTTCTGGTCAGGCAATTCAAGGTGTTCTTTATTCAAATTCCTTAATAAAACTATGTAAAACAAACAAAAAAATACACTATCATTAATAAAGATAATCTAGATATCAATGGGACCTAGTGTCTTCGGCTAGTCGTGGGTGCCCTGTTTGTGCCTCTGTCTACCTCTTTGTTGATATAGGCGTGAAGACACTTTTTTTAGATATCAATATGGAATTTATTTTGGAATATATTTATGGAATTTATTAATTCAAATTAACTACATGTTTTTTTTTTATTAGAAAGAAGCAGACAGATTTTCTGTTGAAAAAAAAAACGTGTGGATACGCCACTTATGAATGATGGTAATATGCTCTGCCAACCGGTAGCTATGATGTTGTAAACCTTGTGCCTGTAGTAATCCTATACGATGACTAATTCTATTAAAAAGTGATTCTGTTTTATTCGATTTCACCGGAATAGCGGATTGCGCCTAAAATTAAATTATTAAATTAAAAGCGCATAATATTAAATTAGAAACTATACATCCACATAACTTTTGTGGTAAGAGTAAAATGTTTGAAACTAACACAATAAAAGGGAAGTTTTGAATTCGATTGAGAAACTGCTCCAGCACCTGTGGAACTTATTCCCGACAAACCAATGTTCGGCAAACAGACGTCTGCTTGGAATGTGGAAGTGCTGCGTGACAAACTTTATAAACGAAAAACAATTCTTATCCAATATCGTGTTGTACCAGAATGAATTTATTACTCAATTCAGTAAACAAATATTTCTAGTTAATATAATTTAAACAGACAACATTTTTGCCCCGTGTTGGTTCGGGCTCCTTCGCAGAATAGAGCATCTGCCTTCCTTCCAGGCAGCTCATAAAAGGCGAGCATAAGCTTACCGTCACCAACACCATGACATCTGACTAGGTGGTAGAGTTTCACAGCGATCGCACCCGGATTGGTACTACCGCCTTACCTAATCCAGCCGCCATAACGTCATGACGTCTCCTGGTTTGGAGGGTAAGGTAGCCGGTAAACTTACTTTTGCCTAACATCCCGGCCTCAGGTTGGCAACGCACCATTACCACCTTTGGTGTCTCTAGGCGGTGCGAATTTCTTACCATCAGGAAATCCGTCTGCTTATTTGCCTTCCAATATCACAAAAAAATTGTAGCCTTTACAGATTATTACAGACTTTAGTAAAATACCATCACGTAGAAGTTCCTGTTTAATATCGGTGAGATGCTATTCCGTTAATAAGTAAGACGAGGGGCGGTCAGCTTTGTGCGGATTCTCTTGAGAGTCGGACGGGAACAAAGCACAATGGGCGGAATGCTACCGCCCGCCCTCAGCCGCCCGCCCTCGGCGGCGAGAATAACAACGCCGTCACTGTATGCCGACCTCTCATTCACTCACTTGTGATTGTGGTAAGGAAGTTCTGTTACCACATCCATAGAAGCTTATATAATACTCGTAATATAAAAGGTTTATGTCAGTTCATAAATTATTGCGAAGTAGCGAATTTGATTTACAACTGTTGCATTTAATCTGTTGTCCCCACATGCAATACTGTTGTTTCAAATGAACATACTTTCGGTCCTGCTGGATTGATTTTGATGAAATATCTTTGAAAAAATAAATAATAATAAGTCGCCTCTGTGGTCGAGCGGTCCGGGTGTTGGACTTGACTGCATGAGTTCTCGGGTTCGAATCCCGGCTCGGCCAACAAAAAGAAAATTGGATTTTTCTAATTTTCTAATAAAAAAAAATGTTGGTCGGGATTCGAAACGTGCCCGGTTGGCGATAGGATCGCCACCTATCACATTATGGGACTTAGTATCTTCGGCTAGTCGTGGGTGCCCTGGTTGTACCTCTGCCTACCTTTTCGGGGATATGGGCGCGAAGATACTTTTATATCTTTGAAATACTTTACATTTCAACCAAGTATTCTTCAAATACATTATCTGAAAAGTTTTAGCAGCTTTTCCATAGTGCGTTAACAAACAAACAGGATTTCTAAAAAAAATGTTTAAGGTTTAAAAACATTCACGAAATCTAATCATATTGTATATTTCTGAGATGTTTTAATGTTCTACCAATTCATTTTGTGATATGTTTAAAATATGTATTTTTGAAAAAACAGATAATTTGATAGGTTTGCAATTATTCGTTGAGTTTTTAAGAAAAATAGCTAAGGTTTCATAAGTGAACTAAAATGTTCCTTTACGATCGTTAATTCACAGGCGTTCCTCAAGACTTTTTTTTAAATAAAATTCCTAAAGTGTTTCATACATAGAGTCCTAAACTGTTCGTCCTATGGAGTAGATCGCAGTGAGTCTTACATGAATATTCATTCAGCAGCCGCCGGCTCCGGTGCGAGACGACCCTCATTGACTTTCTTACAAGTATGAGAGTCTTTGTGACTTCACATACTCTAAGGCTTATATGAAACAGAATTAGCAATACACGATTAAACAAGTTTCATAAAAATATTAATAATAAAAAAAAAGTTTATTACAGTTTAAATACACAAAACAAGGGCGCAATTTATAACAAAGCTATTTACAACACAAACTAATTATATTTATATTAAAATAGTTTTAAGAAAAACAAATATAAAGTATCTTCACGCCCATATCCCCGAAGAGGTAGGCAGAGGCACAACCAGGGCACCAGGACTAGCCGAAGACACTAAGTCCCATTATGTGATAGGTGGCAAGCCTATCGCCAACCTGGCACATTTCCAATCCCGACCAACATTTTTTTATTAGAAAATTGGAAAAATCCAATTTTCTTTTTATTGGCCGACCCGGGATTCGAACCCGAGACCTCATGCAGCCAAGTCCAACATCCGGACCGCTAGACCACAGAGGCGAAAAACAAATATAATTACAGTTATAATATTTTGTTAATTCCACAATTTAATTTCAGCTGTGTCACTTGAATCGTCGTATTTCGTTGTCATCATTTTACTTGACACGTACTTGTAAGCTGTAAAAGCTCTTGAGATATATTTGGAAACCACTGTACCAATGCTTCTTGCAATGTACGTGTAGAAAAATATAATTATCTGAAGGTGGTTTTGGTTATTTTAATTTACATACATACATATCTTTACGCCAAGTCCGAGAGAGTATCGAGTGCCAGACCTCACGATCCTGACGAACCTGTCTTGTTTCCTTCACATTCATTACCCTTTTCATACAAACATGCCGGTTTCGGAGACTCTTGACACCACCCTCGGATAATATCCGATTGATCTCATCGTGGAGTGTCAGCCTTGGTCTCCCCGGGTACCTACATCCATTAATTTATTTAAATGTAAATACTAAACTTCCACAAATGCCTTGCTATTTTATATTAGCAAAATGTTTCCAAACTATTGTCTGTATCGTATATGGTATATACAGATTGGATAAAATTTATTAAAACTCTGTCTCTCTAAACAAACATGTTCACTCGTTCACATGTTTGTTTATAACCTCGATACCAATGATAAAACTATATATTTGAATCCATTTATCACTAAACCATTTACTATGAAACCATTTAAACTCTAATCTTATGCCGTTTATAACACTTAGTACCTGGATGACCGAGCTTTGCTCGGTTTTTTTTGTTTTTTTATAAATTGTGTTTTTTGGAAATTATATTTAAGTACGAAAATTTAAAAAGTCTAACCTCAAAGCAAACAATCATTGACTTCGTTACTTAACAACAACAATAAAACACGAATATGATATTTTCTAAAAATGATTCCTAGCTAGATCGATTTATCGCCCCCGAAACCCCCTGTATACTAAATTTCATGAAAATCGTTGGAGCCGATTCCGAGATTCCAATTATATATATATACAAGAATTGCTCGTTTAAAGGTATAAGATTTGTTTTCACTTTGTTGTAAGTTTGATAGTGCACATTTAGTAGGGACCACAAATTAAAAAGTAACATGGTAGAGACTCGAAATTCGGGTTTTTTATGCGTTAAGACAATCAACGAACACATCGCTCTACTGTTGGTAAGCGATTACCGTGACCTATTGAAATTCCTTCCCTCCCTTTCTAGCGGAGCCATTTTCATAACAAATTATTTCTAGTTATATCACAGTATTGATACATTCCACATACGAACATTACACTCGATATAGGTACAGTATTTTAAGATGTAATTGATCGGGATTTATCAGGTTAGATCTGTGGCAGAGTGTGACACGAATATATAGTTTTAAAATGTCTCATTGTAACTTAATTAAGTAACTTGATATTTTAACGATCGATTTAGAAATCGTAGTTACAATGTAATTTCAAAAAGTGCTTAATCTAGCTCGGCGTAATCGCTGCTTTTCAGTTAGCCGTATAAAAGTGAGCGCTCCTCCGCGACATATGCAACGACATCACCAACTGCCACTGCCTGTTATAAGCGAAAAAGTTATACATTGTAAAATGATATTATAATAGTTTTTTTTATAATATTGGAAGGCAAACAAGTAGACGGATTTCCTGATGGTAAGAAATTCACGTCGCCTAGAGACACCAAAGGTGGTAATGGTGCGTTGCCAACCTGAGGCCGGGATGTAAGGCCTCGAGCAAAAGTCAGTTTACCGGCTACCTTACCCTCCAACCGGAACACTTTAACTACAAGCATTGACGTTATGGTGGCAGGAATAGGTAAGGCGGTGGTACCAATCCGGGCGAGTCGCTGCGAAACTCTACCACCTATTTGATACCTCTTATTGCCAATTTGAAGTGTAATTTTTCAGTAGAAACTGTATCATATATTACGTTATAGGATTGCATAGTATTCGAAAATTGATGTGTATTCAAACATTTTTTATTTTCTTGCAGATCTTTGAGATGAGCATTAGTCGTTCAAATAAACAATTTCACATGTGCGACACATTATCAGTGAAACTAATATATCTTTTTTTATTTGATCTTGTAAATTTAAACGATAATTGTACTTTCTTCTTCCTTTTTTTATTTGTAAAAAAGTTGTCAGTTATATCGTTAGAGGGCTGGGCAGAATTTTTCTCATATCGTTTCGTGCTGGAGAATAACAGCACACGTGCACATGCAGTCCGAAATCCTGACCATAGTATCATGACGTACCAATAACAGATATGGTAACTACGTACATTTAATACCCATTTTGGGGACATTAACTTGTTTTATGTTTCTAGGTCGTTACTGAAACCTAGAATCAATGAAAATTGTAAAATTAGTGCAAGTTAAGAAAAATAGTAAACTGAAAAATGTAACGTGTCACTGTACTGCACTACAAAGTTTTTAAAAAAAATATACAGAAATGATGACAATTATTTGATTTATGTGTGTATTTGTTTAGAAACCTTAATTTTTTAAGTTACTGTTGGTGGTAATTATAATAGTAAGGAAAAACTGTTATTAGCCTTATCATTAAAGTGAAAATAATTGCATAAATATTAATGTGACGCTGTTGGTTTTTTCAATAAATTAAATTATATTACTGTTCGTGGTACTTATCATAGTAAGGAAAACCTGTAATTAGTCTTATTATTAAAGTGAAAATAATTGAATAAATATTAATGTAACGCTGTTGGTTTTTTCAATAAATTAAATTATATTACTGTTCGTGGTACTTATCATAGTAAGGAAAACGTGTAATTAGTCTTATTATTAAAGTGAAAATAATTGCATAAATATTAATGTAACGCTGTTGGTTTTTTCAATAAATTAAATTATATTACTGTTCGTGGTACTTATCATAGTAAGGAAAACCTGTTATTAGCCTTATTATTAAAGTGAAAATAATTGAATAAATATTAATGTAACACTGTCGGTTTTTTTAATAAATTAAATTACATAAACTATAGGCAACCATACAAACCCGCTTCATTTTGAGTTTATTATGAATACGTGACGCACGACACGTTATCCGCACTAATGCAGTGGAAGTCTTGCTGTCTGTCGCGGCCTTAGCTGTAGCTGGCTAGCTTTGGTCATCAATCAATTAGCCAGCACCTTCTCTCTGCGCCGAAACGAAACACTTGTTTGATGAACATTAATCATACCCTTTGCTTCCGTTTGTTTACTGACTCCAGGGTCAACTATGTTTAGCCGAGCTCAAATATTGCGAATTCATGTAAATAATCTTATTATTATATAAGAGTAAGTAAGTATCTTCACGCCCAATCCCGGAAGAGGTAGGAAGAGGCACAACCAGGGCACCCACGACTGACCGAAGACACTAAGTCAGACAATGTGTTAGAAGACAAGCCTATCCCCAACCTATCATCCAACCCGAGTGACTTTTTTTATTAGAAAATTGCAAAAGCACAATTTTCTTTTTGTTGCACGACCCGGAATTCGAACCGGAACCTCAAAAAAGCAAGTCTGACGCCAAACCGCTAGACCACAGAGGCGATAAATAAATAAATATAATAATACTATAATATGATATACCACTTATTTTTTGCTTTACCGAAGGACGTTTACATTTTTATTATGATTTTCATTGATATTGATTCATTTTCACTAAACAAAGATCGTTCACCTGATGATGGACAAACAATCTATTGTTTTAGGGCCCTAACCTTACTATACTGTAGCTATCCCTATTATGGCTCCAACTTACCGAAGCCTGCGGTTTTGTCTGAGTTAGAAACTTACGTAGCTCTTCCGTTAAAATCAGTTGAACTAAGTAACTCCTTCCTACTCAGGAAACTATAATAAGTATAAATCTTCTCTAAGTGAAAGGCAACTCGCATACCAAGTTTTTTGAAATAGATTTTAAAAGCTGGATTAACAAACATAGAGGAGTACAAAAATATTGTTTATTATGTTTGTGCAAAGGTATACACAAAATAAAAATCAAGCCCATGCAAAAGTAATGCACGGGTTCACTGGCTGCAGCTCCAGGAAATGTAGGAAAACTATTTGCAATAAAAATGTATCGGCCTATATTGAGTTTTGCTAGAGATAGCAATTGGATTCAAAATTTTATTTGAAAAATGGCCAGTGAAACAAAGAATCTTCACGACTGCATCCTCAAACATTCCCGTTCTTCCCGTGTTGGTCCCAGCTCCCTTGCAAAATAGACTATCTGCCTTTCTGCCAGGCAGCTTATAAAAGGCAAGCATAGGCTTACCGACATTAACACCGTGACATCCTAGGTGGCACCACCGCCATACCTATTCCTGCTGCAATAACATCAGTGCTTGTCGTTAACATGTTCCGGTTTGGAAGCTAAGGTAGTTGGTAAACTTACCTTTTGCTCGAGCCTAACATCCCGGCCTTAGGTTAGCTTTTCCCACCTTTGATATCTCTAGGCGGCGTGAATTTGTTACCATCAGGAAATCCATCTGCTTGTAATATCATAAAAAAACCTAAGTTTTGGGCATTTACTCTTAGCCAAGATACGAAGTCCCACAAAGTGATAAATACGACATGCCTTCTCATCGGCACTTAATTAATTCTGAGCGATGTTTTTTTTTTGAAATTTTATTTCACAACTGGCCAATGGTAATATCAGTTTTAGCTGAGATCGGCTAAAAGCGGCGGGAGCGGGGTCAGATGGCAGACGCTGGCGGAAAAACGAACGCGTCCCATTTAGTTAGGATAAATAAGCAAAGCTCAGCGCTGACAAAAACTCCTCGACAAAAAGGCGAGCGCGTACGCCCTACATCCGGCTTTTCAATTTCACTAAAGAGTCGCTATTTCAAAAATAAAAATTAAAAATAACAGTTACATACATTTCACTCCCAGAAGTAAAGGAACCTGCATAGTCTCTGTGAAATTAAAATCACAGTTCTTTATTCAAATGTACTCCTTTATATGTATATCTTTGAAGATGAAAACTTTGTCCACGTCTTTTAAGACTTTATCAATAGTTAAATTTGCTATGTTAAATGAGATTTAAGGAGACATTAGTATACATATAAAAAAGTTAGCGTATTATGCTGTAATTGGAAAAAGGAGTTATATACATTTTACTGATAGCTTAACCAGTAAGCAAAAACAAGAGGGACCTTTAAATGTAAGTAACCAGTGCCCACGGGCACGGGAATTACTAGGTACCATAATATAGATGTGATTTCAATATTTTTTTATATGATAACACAATGAACAAGAATACAGTTCTCCTTATGGTAAGAGACAACTATGGTCTATAGACACCACGGACGTTATACGTTCATCGCTGTCCTGTGGCCCGACATTAGGCCTAACGTCGACCCGATACCGTACTCTCCGGACCGGAACTGGATAATGCCTTTATGACTACCGATGTAGGAAAAGCAATGGATCCTTACTAGGACAAGTTCTACACACCCTGCTGATGATGACTCAATTGACCTATGTTCGCCTCATATGAGCTGTCAGGCTTCACACTTGACCCTCACCTACACGATGAGAAAATTAACGGGCTATTCCATCAGTGTTTTCTTTTCTTTAAAAATTCGTTTGGAAATACCGATAAGCGTATTTCTTTCATAAAATTTTGTAAACATACATGAAAAATGTAAAACTTACCCTTAGAACACAAACGGATATTATATTTGAAAAATATTTATTGTTTTCTCGTAAAACAAAGCGGTCTCCCGCCCGACCATCATTTATTCTCAAACCGAAGAACGCGCACTTATTTTTAATATACGGCCCCACTACATATTACGTCCCACATTATTCACGTTTCGCGATCCTAAATTTCAATGTACTTGTACGAAAAATGTCTGCCAGTTAAGAAATTTCCTTATATTTCAGAGATAGTGACATGAAATCGTATGTACATTTAGATGTACATAAACATATATCTTCACACCCAGTCCCTTTTAAGTTAGGCAGAGAGTGTCGAGTACCAAACCTCACGGTCCTGACAAACCTGCCTTGCTTCCTTCACATTCATTATCCTTTTCATAAAAAAACATTTTAATATAGGTATTCATATTTTTAAACAAAGAAACACTTGTACTTACTTACTTTGTAGTTTACGTTTTATCCCTGATGATGCTGTATAAGCGAAACCGGTAGGCTATTTGCAAAATAATAAATTATAAGTGATACGTAAAACAGTAGAAGTGTTTCTTTGTTTAAAAATATGAATATTATTTGGAAGTTTTACCGAGCGCCGACGATGGAAAATATCAAATATAGATGTAGGTAAGAAAATATTGCTAACACCCTTGTGTAGTTTCTAGTCCCAAGGAGGCGACTATCTTACGTGGCAAATATATTTCGTTTACTTAAATAAAAGAAAATTACCCTATTCCGTAAGCACATAAAGCGAATTGGCCGGGTGTTCCACCTTAATCTTGTTGAACTCGTCATGGGTTTAAACTTTTATATTGATTGAAAATAAACTTAAATCTCAGTGGTAGCTTATGATAGTTAGGGTAAAACCTAATTATATTTAAAAATTTTATAAAAATGTTAAAACATAATATGTTATAAATCTTAATAATAAATTTGTATTATTTTAAATATATTTGCACACCACAACGTGGTAGAATATGCTGATATTAACAAATATCTTTTGTAACAGCTTTTAACACAAATTTTCAGCAAATAAATAAATAAATTTCATTTTTCAAATATTTGAACTAGTTATAAATATAAATAATTGGCTTAAAAGTTAAAGTGTATGTAATTAAATAATATTTTTATATTAATGTTAAAATATTTGCACACCAAAATAAGTAGAATATTTTAATATACTTAAACATTTTTGTAATATCTCATTTACACACATATTCCGCAAATAAATAATTTTCTTTCTTTCTCAATTTATATGTTCTCCTCGTGTTGGTCCAGTCCCATGTAAAGAACAGACGATCTGACTCTGTGTCCGACAACTCATAAGATGCGAGCTTAAGTCTAATGGTTCATTACCAAAAAAGCCCCTGTTGGTAGAGTGCTGTGCAGCAACTTACCCGGGTAGAAATCCACCCCCTCATTTACTCCTGCCGTTATAACGACACAGTTTGTCTCTATAGTGTTCCATTCCAGCGGGTAAGATCGTCGGTAGACTTGTGCTATAGATCTGACACCCAAAAGATGACCATGCACCTATAATATTTTTGGTGTCTTTAGACCACTCTCTTTTTTTGCCCTCAGGGAAACTGTGTGTTTCTTCGATGCCTTATCATATTAAAAATTTTAGCCCCATCATTCAAAACTAGCACCTCGTCCCAGCTTCGCACGGATGGACGAGCTTATACGTTATTATACGTATAAACTTTTCCTATGAATGTATTATCTACTAAAAAACCGCATGAAAAAATCATAAAAGATCTTAGCATACATGGGCACACACAGTGGAAAGCGACTTTGTTTATTACGAATACAATATAGTGATAATATAAAATAAGTTTTTAACAAAACAAATTAGGGTCGGTTTTACTGTGCTTAAATTAACAATATTTAAAAAATATTATAATCCTGGTGATGCCTAAGTAGCGATACCGGATGGCTAAAATAAAATGATAAAAAATATGTATTGAAAAGTAAATGTGAAAACAATAAATTGTGTCTTAAATAAAAATAACTACGTAATAAAATCCGCCTTCAAAACTAAAAAGTAAAAAATAATAAAGATTTAATATTAATTATATACTACCTATTATTTATATGTGCCAATTATTAATAGGTTTGAAGCTTGCTTATATAATTATTAGTTTAAGGCTTGGCATCGACTTCAAACATATTAGTAATTGGCACATATAAATAATAGGTAGTATTTAATAAATATAAAATTTTTATTATTTTTAACTTTTTAGCTTTAAAGTTGGTTTATTTATTCATATAAGTTGGTGCTGATATGATTTATTTTAATAAAAATAAACGTCGGGATAGGTGAAAATAGATGAAAATGCTCACAAAATAAAAACTAATAGGCCTACTTGAATTATTTTTTATAGGACCAATTCGAAGCTATTCCGCACCAAACAAAAAAAAATAGTTACGTAAAAACCTCGGACAAATCGGTGTACATTCATAAGAAAAATATACCCGCTGAATTGAGAACCTCCTCGTTTTTTGAATTCGGTTAAAAGTAGGGTTCTTTAATAGTGACAATAGTCAACGTAACAGTTCTCAGTCAGGTTAACAGTTAAAATATGTATTGGGCACTTGAGCGCGACATTGTAAGTACGCCGGATGCGGTATGCTATTAAATATTTATTATCACACAACTTGTCCATCAACCTGTCTCCCTTGACAATGTTACGGCTCATGTTCAAACTACCACATTCTCGGGGTGATTTTAATACATTTAACACAATGTATAATAAATAAATGTCTCAGGACAATTTACACAAGTTGAATCTAACCCCAAAGTAAGCAAACTATATGCCTGTTATAGGTGTTAGTCGACGATTTTAATACATAGAAATACTTAAATCGATACCAAATAAAATGACAGGTTGCACTCCGGGCAGAAGTAAAAACTTGAATATTAACGTTGTGCATTTTTGATACTTGAATTTGGAATGGTTAAGGAATAATTTTGCACGAATCGCTTTAATTATCAGTATGAAAGAACTATCATTTATGTGATAGAACACAATATTCATTTATTGCGCTATCGTACACAAACATGACAACATGAACATTCGCGCAAGCACCCTGCGCCGTCTGACGAATTTTTGTTTTACGACTCAGGTTTTTACCCATTCCAAAAAAAGGGCACAATGCCGCTAAAGAAATTTTCACTTTAACTAGATAGATAATTTAAGCAAAGAAAAGTTCTGCGTCTACATGTCGAGTCTAGTTCAAACTTATATGGGACAACCGCTTAATGTCGAAATAATCAAGTACCAAATCTACATAAAAACATAGAGTAGAATTGAGAACCTCTTTATTTTTGAAGTTGGTTAATGATTGGCAATAATTGTACAGATTAAACCACAAAATAACATTTTAGGAAGTTAATACAGTTACGAATTTTGTAGCTCGTAGAGGCGTTCGTAGCACATCGTCGTAGCACACAAGTGTAAATTTCATTGCCGCTACGTGACTATACGAGTATTGTTGTAGTTGCTAAGGTTTGATGTGCATGTCTCTCAATGTGACAAAATATATAGTACCATAAGTTTTTGTCAGATGTTTGTAACTTAATTCTTAAACTGTTTGAATTGTTAAAAAGCTTAACAATACTGTGCCCTTGCAGCAATCAGTATATTATTATTATCATCATCATTTATTTTTTTCCTGTTAACAACTTATCGAAACTTGTCTCTTGGAATATCACTGTTTCCGACTTTTCTTTATTGTATATTATTATTCGTTAAATGTGTTTTCAAAACTCGTAATATTGAATATATTATGTAATTTTTCCTCTTAATCCTACGTCAAAACATTCACAGCTAGATGTTATACATCTATGGAAATGGTAAAACGAAATGTCTGTTTGTAAAAATAACCCCTTTTTATGACACGCATATGAATGTGTAAATGATGCATATGGAACAAAATACCACGTTTAAATTTTTTGTCTGTCTGTCTGCTTATTCAGTCTTCAGTAACCTCTGAAATGGCTGGATGTTGACGGGACTTTCACTGGCAATTAGCTTATGAAATTATGAGTAACTTAAGCTTATTTATTTTAGACGTTTTCGTTAAACTGTATGCGGACAAAGTCGCGTACACGTGTAGTTTAAATTTGAATTTAATTTGTTAAAATTTTATTTTTAAGAGTATCCTAATAGTTTCACATATCGATGTTGCAAAGGAACCAACAAAACGACATAACCGAGGTGGCGCGGCGTCGCTTATCATATTCAACTTCCGGTTTCCGGCTGACGGATATTATTTTTAATCATTTCAGGTTAAACTAATACAATTGATAAATAAAGTCACAAACGCCATATTATATTACCGACGTGGTCTTCTCCAAGTCGTATTTTAGCCTTGATACTTCTTTTTTAGCCACAATAGCTCACCTTATATTAATCGTCTCTGTGGTCTAGCGGTTCAGTTGTTGGACTTGACTGCATAAGGTCCTGGGTTCGAATCGAGAGTCTGGTAACAAAAAGAAATTTTTTATTCATTTAAAAAACTTAACAAAACGTTACTCGTGATTGGATATGTACTCGGTTGGCAATAGGCTTGCCACCTATCACAGTGTGAGACAGTGTATTCGGCTAGTCGTCGGTGCCCTGTTTGTGTCTCTGCCTACCCCTTCAGGGATATGGAAGTGGGATGGCCTGAAAATACTTTAAGTGAGATGAAAAACCTAAAGTAACCCGAGCTCTAGAACTAATATTCATAAATAGAATATCCTCCGTGATTATATCGACGCGTCGCAAACAGTATTCTATTCATTACTGCTGTTGTAAATTAATTGAAACAAGCTAATGTATCGTAATGGGTGCGGGAGTCGTCCTCCCCGAATAATTAGCTCTGGATACACTATTTCAGCAATGCACCACACTAATATTAATATTTGATTTCATTACATCTGTTATTAAAGGTTATTATAATACCCGTAGTAGGGAAACACTCCAATTACGTATAAATGCACCGCCTGTAGAAAACACTATGTAAAAAAAAGCCATATACGAATACGTATCCGTGATTTTATTTTATGACACGGAAAGGCAAACAAACAGACGGATTTCCTGATGGTAAGAATTCACGCCGCCTAGAGACACCAAAGCTGCGTTGCCAACCTGGGCCCAGGATGTTAAGCCTCGAGCAAAAGTAAGTTTCCCGGCTACCTTACTCTCCAAACCGGAACACATCATGACGTTATGGCGTCAGATGCTTTACTCAACACACTAATATGACTTTCTTTGACGACAAATGACAAATTTTGAATAATTCAAAACAAATTGGGTTCAATTGTCGCCCGCTTTAACAAAATTAGGCTTAAATTATGCAAATTTCAATGTGACTAATGGCAAATGCTTACATCCATACAAAAAAAATCAAAAACGACGATTGGCAATTATCGGTATAACAAGAAGCGCAAGCGGCTGGACGTCATTCTTTTTTTTTTACCTACCCAAAAGGAAAATCTTTAAAATTCGGATTTAAAAGTTCCGACCAACATTTTACTAGTTAACAACATGCATTAAAGTACCAAACTAGTTTGTTAGACTCGTATACGAATAGTACTTTGTTGCACAGACAAACGAGACAAACGAGAACAAAGACTTGTGCCGAAAGTTATTCCAGATGGCTTCTCCGAAAACTGCAGAGAATGTCCGCTCGTTTACTTAGTAGAATGTGTCCATGCATTCTATATTTTTGACTAAGTAATATATTTTACTTTAGTAAAGTTTTTGTACTTTTGTGGTTGGTATTGGAAGAAAAACAAGCAAATGAATTTCCTGATGGTAAGAAATTCACGCCGCCTAGAGTCACCAAACGTGGTAATGATGCGTTGCCAACCTGAGGCCGGGATGTTAGGCTTCGCGTAAAAGTAGGTTTACCGGCTACCTTATCTTATGAACCGGAACATGTCAACGGCAAGCATTGACGTTATGGCGGCAGGATTAGGGAAGGAGTTGGTACCAATCCGGGACAGTCGCTGCGAAACTCAGTTAATATGATACAATAATACCAATTTGGACTTGGTGCAGCGTAGCTATTAAAACGTTAAATATAATATCCTTAAGGGTTTCAGAACTTATTTTCATCGTTTATATTCTTCTCGTTCATAGTCCTTTGCCGTTAATCCAGTTCAACTTAATCGACAAAGTGATGCCGGCTTCTAAAACTCTTAATCTTCACATTATAACTTCTTGAGTGTAAGAAGCCGTTGAAACTTTGACTGTTAAAAGAAATGTATACGCAAATTCGAACCTTCAGAGATGAATAAGTGTCAAGATGATGTAAGGATAAAATGTTCACTTTGTAATGGAAAAAAAACAGAAAAATGCCCGTTTAGGGCTTAAAGTAGTAAAATAACAGCAATCACAAAAAAACTATATAATTATACATATTTTTAAGTGAACTAACACATAAGTGTTAGTTAAGTATAAACTGTTTTACGTATCACTTATAATATAATATAAAGTGATACGTAAAACGGTTCAAGTGCATGCACAGTACAAGTATGAATATTTGGAAGTCTTACCAAGCGCCGACGATAGAAAATATCTTACATAATTATATCTACATGCTAAATTTTCAAAAATCAGATGAGAGTGAAAAGGGGCTGAATAGAAGTGTCATTACCACAATTCTAACGAATCCAAGGACATCTATGTTAAAAACCGTTAAGCCGTTAGGGCTGTATGGCTTGTCAAAAAAAGAAATATACATACACTCGAAACACATTACCCTCTTTCTGACACAGTCACTTGAAAACTCCGACTCAGTCACTTGAAACTTGACGACGCAAATGTTTCACTGTGGCCACACTCGTATAATATTCAGCAAAATATTTAAAAACATTTTAGCTATTAATTTGTTTTTTTTATTCCTTAGTAACAACGCATCCAGCAAACAATTGCTAATTTAAAACAAATTTCTGAAAATTGTTCGATCTTTATTAGCATCGACATTTGTCAGCAGTTGACGTCTCTAGATAAACGATGGTTTAATATGGGGCAGCAGATTCAGAGCGTTATGTCACGGTGTGGCGAATCCTGGCGGCGGCATAAATGCGCTGGCGGCAAAGGGGACACACAGGTGGCAGTTCCTGCTGCCCCCGTTTCCCCTGCGGCCGGGATATATCTCTAGTATTTATTTTGAACAATTTGACTGACAAAGACTGCAGAATTACAGGTAAATTTACAAAAATATAACCTTTGCAACACAACAAATACGAAAATCCTCGTGTCGTATCTTAATCCTTACATAAAATGTAATTTTATTTTCTTTTATGGAATCGGGACTATGAAATTCACAATAAAATATTTCTTGATCATAAAACCGACGCGTTGTTTACTTGTGAGACTGTTAAACGAATCGTTACTCTTGTACGCGTAAAACGCGACCTGTAGGGTTACTCTTGAATCTCGATTTCATTGTTTTTTCGATTTCTCGATCTCATTTCTCGATTAGAAATTGGAACTGTAGAACTAGCAAATAAAAAATAAATAATGTTATCGTATTTCTTGAATTTCTCAGGAACTAAATGGTAATGGTAATCAGGAAATAAAAAATAAATCCGCTAGTGGTTGTACATGGTAGTACGTTCACGAGTACCTAAAATGACCTACTCGATCCATATTTCGAATTTGCGTAAAATCGAGATCCCAGAGTAACCCTACAGTTGTCTAGTCAAAAATACAGACACGGATTGTCTT
>NJDD01037681.1:26426-39795 GCA_002245505.1 Calephelis nemesis
ATGTCAATAATTTAATCTGCGCTATTTTAAAACGTTACGTATGTTTTATTAATACACACACAGTTAAAATAGCTTTTCCCAGATTTTTTAGATAGTTACATTAACCTTTGACTTTGAAACTGTGTCGATATTATTACTTACTTTCAAAGGACCATGACAAATAAAATTCTTTTCCGGGGCAATGCTGCGTCAACACTATAAGATAGTTGTACAGCAAACAGTATTGAAGATATTTCGTGATACGGGCTGAAATTGATTTTTTTATCCCTTCAGAGAAAACCCTTTCGGGTTAACTAGTTGTACCCTAGATACTTTTGATTCTTTCCAAACAACCAAACTATAAATCACCTAAGACTAACTAACGGTACTAATTGTGTATTCCCAAGTCAAAAGAAATGAAGTTAGGACTCGGATCCTCTATAATATTGCCTCTATCTTCTACCAGAACTCTAAATGTCACTTTTTTTTTATGTTATAGGAAGGCAAACAAGCAGGCGGATTTCCTGATGGTAAGAAATTCACGCCGTCTAGAGACACCAAAGATGTTAATGATGCGTTGCCAACCTGAGGTCAGGATGTTAGGCCTCGAGCAAAAGTAAGTTTACCGGCTACCTTACCCTCCGGACCGGAACACGTCATGACGTTATGGCGGCAGGAATAGGTAAGGCGGTGGTACCAATCCGGGCGAGTCGCTGCGAAACTCTACCACCTAGTCAGATGTCACGGTGTTAGCGACGATAAGCCTATGCTCGCCTTTTACGAGCTGCCTGTCAAGAAAGGCAGATGGTCTATTCTGCAAAGGGGCCCGGACCAACACGGGGAAAACTTTGTGTCACAGGTAATTTTATTAGTAGATATGTCACAACTTAAACACAAGAAGGCATGCATGCAAACGCTGTTCCCATCATAAATGAGGTCCATAAGATTTGTAAAATATACCTTAATTAAATCTTATGACACTTCTGTTTTTAAATCCTTTTTTTGCCAATCCAGTCAATCAGGTCTCCTTTCACTTTTTGTACTTTCACGGTAATCAGGTCCAAAATAGGGATAAAAATTAACTTATATTATTTGCGTTGGCAAGCATTGCTCGTCGCGGCGCAAAATAAAAAAACATCTAAAAACCGCCCTTTCACCTTCCTTTTCACCCCTAAAAATTGATATCCATTTTAAATTCTAGGAAGTGAAACCAAATTAAAATGTAGTATTAGTCCGTACTAACTATAACTCGTTAAACTACAACAGCGACCGTGACTATCGACGTACACCTGATATTATCCCGGTAATAAATTCGAGACCAGCAGTGTCACCGCGTCTCCCGCCAGGAATATATATGTATGCAAACATTTGATTATGTTTGCTAAAACAGTATAATGTATCATGATCTCATTTGGATTATCACATAAATCAAGTATACTTAAGTTAGATCCTAATTTATTTTCATTGTTAACTTCAGTATTCATAAAAGGTCTAAATTCTATCCCTTCAAAAGATCTAAAACTACCGTGATTGTTAAAAACTTAAATGTATAAATTAAATAGTTGACCAAGTTAAAAATATTACTTAGTTTTGTCGTCTTAGACATCGGCACCAGTCACATAGAATAAAATGTTTATATATTAATAGTTATTTTGCACATTTTTCTAATGCTCTTATAACGGTTAAGTAAAGAACTTCTATACACAGAGATTGCAGATACACGCGCTATGAGGCGAACAGCTAAAGTGTGCTTAGATGTCAAATTTAAACAATTGGTTTCAATATATCTTTTTACATTTTTTATGAGTTAAATATATTTGCCGGTGGTAGGTTACATGATCTTTTTTTACGTCGCCTTAGCAATCATTTCGGCACGTCGACGGAGTTGCTATCAACAAACAACTAGAGTGAAAGTGTGCTTAATTTCCATTTTTTATGATATTGGAAGGCAAACAAGCAGACGGATTTCCTGATGGTAAGAAATACACGCCGCCTAGGGACACCAAAGGTGGTAATGGTGCATTTTCAACCTGAGGCCGGGACATTAGTCCTCGAGCACAAGTAAGTTTACCGGATACATACCCTCCAAACCAGAACACGTCATGACGTTATGGCAACAGGAATAGGTAAGGAGGTGGTAAAAATCCGGTGAGTCGCTGCGAAACTCTACCACCTAGTCACATGTTACGGTATTAGTGACGGTAAGCCTATGCTCGCCTTTTACGAGCTGCCTGGCAGGAAGGCAGATGGTCTATTCTGCAAAGGAACCCGGACACGACACGGGGAGAAACATCATGCAAACCGTGAAATCAAATCAAGACGAAACTACGAATAGTATTGTTATAACATAACATATGCCTAAATTCCTCATCAAACAAATGTTGTTAATTTATGGTTACTCCACGTTTGTTAGAAACGTTTTCAATAAGTAGTTAGTACTTTGTTACTCAGGGAATAACAAGGACAGTTGTAAGTTCAGATAATACTTGGAGTTAGCGGGTTTTATTAATAAGACATTAAGAGTTAACATAACAATGAAGGTATAAAGGAAACGTTCCCTTTTTTAGCCAAATCAAAAAGTCCGCTAAATAATAATAACTTACACATTAAACGTTTTAAAATAATTGTATCTTATAATATGCTATTGTGAAGCTTTTTCAAATCATACAGCATCAATTACATGTGTAAAGGGTATCTCGCCAAAATATATGAGAAAAGTATCAGTTTTATTTTATCCCCGTGTTGGTCCGGGCTTCTTTGTAGTAGACCATCTGCCTTCCTTGCCAGGCAGCTCGTAAAAGGCGAGCATAGGCTCACCGTCATTAACACCGTGACATCTGACTAGGTGGTAGAGTTTAGCAGTGATTCGCCCGGATTGGTACCACCGCCTTACTTATTCCTGCCGCCATAACGTCATGACGTGTTCCGGTTCGGAGGGTAAGGTAGCCGGTAAATTTACTTTTGCTCGAGGCCTAACATCCGGGCCTCAGGTTGGCAACGCACCATTACCACGTTTGGTGTCTCTAGGCGGCATGAATTTCTTACCACCAGGAAATCCGTCTGCTTGTTTGCCTTCCAATATCATAAAATAAAAAATAAAAAAATAAAATCAAATATTCTTTTAAATATCTGTAGCCCGAGCCTCTATTTTGAGCTCGACAAAGATATTTCCTAACCACTATTTTCCTTTTACTGCCAGGAGGAAATTAAAGTAAGACGAAAACATCAGGGTAGTTTGTCACTCGTCGCCGGGCTCCTTTAAGCGGGAAACGCCGTGCAGCAGCCGGAATGTTAAATTCCTTTAATCTGCTACGATGAGCTCAATACAGGTCAGACCACCCGAGGTCTCCTACAATTGTCTCACGCAACAACGTAATTATATTTTTTAAACCAAATGTTTACCGAATGGCATTTGTTTCAGAGTTGATTTTTTAAAAAAGAAAAGTTTTATAGTGCATATTGTAGGTACGTAACTTTAAAGTGTAAGTGCATATTATGTGCATGTA
This sequence comes from Calephelis nemesis, assembly GCA_002245505.1. NCBI lineage: Eukaryota > Metazoa > Arthropoda > Insecta > Lepidoptera > Riodinidae > Calephelis > Calephelis nemesis. The sequence goes on from NJDD01037681.1 coordinate 29,912, forward strand.
AAGTCAGCCAAAAAATGAAGTTTGTGCAAATTAACATTATATCACTATAATATTTGAATGCCTCTACGAACATGGGCCTCTCACAAACATAACTTAATATGTATATTTGTAGCTGTTTTAGGATATACAAATATATTTAAACATATTTACATAATCCCCCGTTTAAATAATTTGAGGGTTGATTTTTTTAAAAGGTAACCCATATTGAAACTCGAGTCTTTTAATATATGAATATCAAATTTCATCAAAATTGCTACAGTACAGACAGAGATGGCAGTATGGTGATCACTTAAAAACTTAAAATACTAAGGTCTACAAGTTGTAGCTTTTACCATTACTAAATCCTTCTGTTTGCTTTACATCCAATCTTGTATAAAGTTGTATTTCTATGAATAGGACTGAGTTACGTTAAGATACGGCAGAGTAGATTATTTCGACAGTATATTGGTACGGGGTTTGATCCCGTGCCAAGTGGGCCGCCGCTCAGGTGCGCTGAGGTTACGTAACGTCCGTCGTCGTCGGACTTTATTGTGTCATCATTCAGTCTGAGGTCTTTCAATATAGCTTATATTTAGAGTGGGGCCTGTAGCTCTCAAATAACCATAACCTTCTCAAACTATGTCCATTAGGGCCACTTGTACGTTCCTGGGTTAAGTTTGATAACGGGTTAAACTGTCAAATATCTATATATTAATACGTGATGCCAAAACTTTGGACCCCTTTTTACGAAAATTGCACGGACTCTGGAGCATAAAATTGGACATACTTATATTTTATGTGTAGAAGTGCAAAACTATTATTTTTCAATAATAATGCTTATAAAGTACATTAAATCAATAAATAAAACATTACCCACACTACCATGCATTTGACACACACAAACAAATATATTGATGATACCGATAAAAATCACAGATGGCGCACTAACTATTCATAAAGTTTTGTAGTTGGTCTTGTGAAATGAAGATGGCGTTCTTGTCAACAAGATAATAACATTTATTCGAATTCGGTTCGAAATTTTAGTCGAATTTCGACCAATGAGCGACCACTAGTATATTGAATTAGCCCTATGTCAGAAGCTAACTTTGAGTTAAATACTTAACCCAAAAATGTGCGAGTGGGCCTTAGACGCCCCATCGCTTAACCCAAAAATGTGCGAGTGGGCCTTAGACGCCCCATCGCACGGTAGGTTTTGCTCTTAATTTACCAGTTACTGAATCAAGTTTAAGCGATGGTAAACAAATGTAAGGATATCCGTTAGTTAAATCATTAACTATGGCAAAACTGACAGCAAAACCTGTCTCGTAATGATTCCTTAACTTGTGATAATCACGATCGCGATCAAACGAAGTAAAAATAATTAAGAACAAACAACAACAAAAAAAAAACAAGAAAAAAGAACAAGATAGGAGGCAGACCGCAGAGGTATCACCCGAGCACCCACGCCGTCGCTGAACATACTAATACCCGTATTCAAGAAGCTTACTTGGCTGAGAAGTAATGAAAAAACGCTTCGCGAAGTACGACATTTAGCTATGCCATCTACCACAGGTGACAAGGTTTGCCATCTACCTGTTCTATCTATCTATTCCTGCCGCCATAACGTCATGACGTGTTCCGGTTCGGAGGGTAAGGTAGCCGGTAAACTTGCTCTAGGCCTAACATCCCGGCCTCAGATTGGCAAAGCAACATTACCACCTTTGGTGTCTTTAGGCGGCGTGGATTTCTTACTACCAGAAAATCCGTCTGCTTGTTTACGTTCCAATACCATAAAAAAAATAAACGCATAGCTAAATGTCTCGAATACGGGTGTAAGTCCCACAATGTGGGAGATGGCAAACCTATCACCAACCGCATATAATATGTATGTATACATAATCCCGAGTAACACTGCTTTTATTATAAAACTAGCTGTCCCGGCGAACTTCGTTCCACCCGTTCAGTTTGATGAGGAAAAATAAAGTATTGTTTTTCCCATGTTCCCTGCAATTTTCCTTGTTTTTCTCTTCATAAGAACCTTTTTCTAACAGTGACTAACACAACAAAAAAAGAATTCGCCAAATCGGTTCAGTCACTTGGAAGTTATGCGCTTACCAACACATTTAGCAATTCATTTTTATTTTATAGATTTAAAAAACACATTTTCTATTTGTTGCTCAAACTGAGGACCGAAACCGAAGCGATTACTAAATCTTCTTTACAGCGTCACATGTGCCTTTTGTATAGTATATGTGAAATATGCGGTACAAAAGCTAACTCACATCGTCGCATCATCAGGTCACGCGTAAACGGATGAACCAATTCCCTGATACTTTTTACTGTGTTAGTTATTGACAGAAAAAGTTTCATAAGAAAAAAACAACATTAAATGTAAGAACACGATAAAGTCTTTGGGCCCTGTTCGTAATAAATAATTACATTTGACATTAATCATCAAAGGACATTGACCAAATCCGCTCTAAGTCCAACAAATATAAAACTTTTTTTTAAGTTTTGGCCTTCAGTATTTTGCCATGCGTCAAGTAGAAATTTGCATCAAATTTTATATCAATTTTAATGAAATATAATTAGTCATCAGTCATAAGTCGTCAGTAAGTCATGTCAGGCTCTTGGGTAAAGCGGCGGCCTTATTACACAAGCTCATGTAAGGAGATTTGGCGGCAACGAGGAAATACATGATACGCTGATTTCTTCATGATTATTTCATTTGTGCACTTTCACTGAACAGTTATACAAAATGCCACCAAAATTGACTAATTTCACTCAATATTAAATTATGAAAAAACTTCAACCATCTTTTCTCTCGATGGCGCCAAAACTCTCAAAATATAAAACTTATACAATAATTCTTAAATTAGTTTTTGAAATGGCTCAATACCAGTTGTTTATTTAAAAAATAGAGCACTTATTTATTTAAAAAAAATACACTTATTTAAAAAGGAGCAACTCGCTTTTATGCATGACGAAAGTCAAATTATGTTTCTATTTTGTCAATCTTTACGCTTTTAACTATACAAAAACTTTTTTGTCTGTCAGGAAACGATAATTTTATTTTTTAAAAGCTTCAAACAATAAGAATTAAGGTTAGAATCGTCAAAACTAATGACAGATGACGATCTTATAGAGAACTTTTTAATATTTTTGATGAAAAAAATTCGAAAGTGCTATAACAATAATAAAAATTCTCCAAATCAATATAACATATTGTTACACCCGGGAAGACTGTACAGAGTGCGTGGTTTGTCTGAATTGCACAAAAAACAATCTATTGGACAACTAAATCTTTTTTGGTCTTTTAACTCCTACCTACTACTGACTGACAGTCAAATTGTCTTTGCTTCAAACATTTATAAATAAGTTTTTCAAACGCACATTACGAGAAAATATGTTGTATTGAAAAATTCCGTTTATATAATACTAGCTGTTGCCCGCGGAGTAGCACGCATGTTTAATAGTCCCACAGGAACATTTTTGTGCAATAAAAACTATCCTAAGGGTTAATCCAAAATACCCTCTAGGTGCGTGCCAAATTTCATAAAATAGGATCAGCAGTTTTTGCGTTAAGGGGTAACAAACAATCAAACTTTCGTATTTATATTAGTGGGATTTTTTTGTCAGAGAAAAGTTACTGGTTGACCAATGGAGAATACTTTAGAGCATTTTCACATAATTGGAATAGTTTCACATAAGTGCATAAAAATAACATTCCAAAGATAGATAACTTTAAATCATATTATGTTTGTATAAATGTAGTTCAAAAAGAAATTGTCCGTGATTTAATTTCAAAAAAAAGTGTTGATTGATTTCAGTATTTTCAACATTGTGTACTGTATGTTGGTTAGGGCAAACTTTGTATGGAACCCGTCTTCTTTGTACGAAATAACGCCCACTGCCTCTGAAATTATTTGTTCAAATTTTAAACATCATATTTCTCTGCAAACATAATAACAATGAAAAGTGTCTCCAGAAAGCTAATACCTGAGAGTTTATTACAAACTATAAATCGGAGCAGTGTGACAACAACGGGCGATAGTCCGGCGCCTCTCTCCCGTGACTCCACGGCGAGGAAAATTGGATACCGAGGTGTCGTGGCTGTCTGCTGTCTGCTCCATACATTATGTCAGCGGTTCTCAATCAGTGGAGCTCGTATCTTTGTTAGTAATTAATAATCGTTTAATAAATTTAATTTAATGGAAATAAGCACACTTGTGTATACTCCTTGATCACTTTCCAGCGGTTCAGTTGTTGGACTTGACCGCATGAGGTCCCGGGTTCGAACCCCGGGTCGGGCAATAAAAAGAAAATTGGTTTTTTTCAATTTTCTAATAAAAAATGTTGCTCGGGATTGGATATGTGCACGGTTGGCAATAGGCTGGCCACCAAGTACATTGTTGGACTTAGTGTCTTCGGCTAGTCGTGGGTGTCCTGGTTGTGCCCCTGCCTACCCCTTCGGGGATATGGGTGTGAAGATACTTACTTACTTATTCTAGTTGACTTTTAGGCCTATTTCCAAATATTATTCGTCGTTTTGCTTTTAGTATCACTGTATATAGTCAGAAACTCAAATGTAACTACATCAACAACCAGGGCAGGTTGTGCCTCTGCTTACCGCTTCGAGATATGGGCGTGAAGATACTTTAAATAAAGATTGTCAGTGATACATTTTAGTCATGATTTGTGTTTTTTAACACATGTAATTTTCAACACATAATTTAAATTGCTTATAACATCCAATCAGGCTGAAATTCTATTAAATTTAAGACAGGTAAAATTGAAAAAAAAAACATAACGTTGATGATCCATCAAGTGCTAAAAATGAACGTGGTAAATTAACATCTACTAAATTAAATGTTTAAACAGAAAAACTTAATTGAGAACCACTGGTCTACGCTACATTTAAACACTGACCCACTGCATTATTTTTTACCTTTGCCATACTTCACCGAACATTTGGTATTGTGTGATCTCTTGCTCTGGTAGAGTGTACCGATTTTATTATGCAGTTCAAGAATAAAGTATCTTCACGCCCATATCCCCGAAGAGGTAGGCAGAGGCACAACCAGGGCACCCATGACTAGCCGAAGACACTAAGTCCCATAATGTGATAGGTGGCAAGCCTATCGCCAACCGGGCACATATCTTATCCCGAGCAACTTTTTTTTTATTAGAAAATTGAAAAAATCCAATTCTCTTTTGTTGCCCGACCCGGGATTCGAACCTGGGACCTCATGCAGTCAAGTCCAACACCCGGACCGCTAGACCACACATTGCCATGTTCTATGTTGGCTATTATTCTATGCTTGTAGTCGGGAAATATACACGTCAGGTCTAACTTAGATGTTTATGAGCGACTAACATTTTACATCATCAGGCTTCTGTCCAATTATTGTAGAAAGTAAATCTTTATTATTTAAAGGCTTCCCAATTGACACGTTTATTTGCCAAACCCGTGTACTACGAGAACCTATCTAAAGGGTCTGAAGAGGTTCAAGGGTGAAGTCTTTTCGAGTAAACCAGAAAGCACTGCAAATGGATTTTTATTTATGTAACAATCTTGACTGCACATATAAACTTTATAAATTTTTACATATATTTCAATATCGATCCGAAACTGACATATGCCAAGTTTAATTTTTCGAAATCTCACTACAAAGGAAATTTTACTATAGATTGATTATAAAATACTTTAGCATATGAGCGATGCCGCGAGTGAAAGCTAGTTTATCGAGTCGCTAAAAGGGTCCATATACGCTAAAATACGTCAGCAGTATAATGTTTTTTTCATACAAAGCAATCATGGATCTTGGTGACAAAAATGCACAAGATCAACATGAATATGCTTTATAAGGCTAGTGTTTCCAAAACACGATTCATTTCACTTTGCTCAATAGAAAAAAAATCAAAAAGTTAACCCTTTTTTTAAAGCAAAACCCAATAGTCTACTTCAATTATGAAAATATCGACACCAGATTTAACATAAACATAGATAAGTACTATACCTAAAAGATAAGTGTTTCTGTTTTTATACTTTTTTTCAAATTACTTTTATAGTGTCAAAAATAGTGATTTGTCGCTTAAGACGTTTACTTTAGAGCACAATATTTCATAGTAATCATGGAACCGGGGAGTGCGGCGATTGGCTCTTCTGACTGACTAAGTATGGGGCCTTAAACGGTGATACTTTTCTATGTAATGGGCCCAAAATGTACCAAAACTAGAAATGGAGTGTTGATGTTTTCTCAAACAAGTAATATTTTATTGCGAGTACTAGGTACATCAAAAAACTATCTAAAAGCCGTCTATAAAAATATAATTTCAAATTCAAAAATGGGGTGAATCATCTTATTCTTTCGTCGTCATCTTTACAAACACCTTTTATCAGATAATACCTGCAGAGTTCAAATTCTACGCCTGCTCTTGAAGATTCATATCTACTCGTACCGCATAAATTTCTTTTACATCAGTGTTCGTCGTTGTGTTGTTGTAATTTCACTGTTCCAATGTTTTACAAAGTAAACCTACTTGGAAGTAGATGAGGTAACAAGACACAGAAATTCTTATTGTAGGTACCTATATGCAACTTTTGTACTAAGGTAACTTCATCTAGCCATAAAATGAAATACTCTTAAATAAAACTTGATTCTGATACTTTGAAAGTCGATTAAACACTGAAAGAGAACTTGAAAGAAAAGGAGTCCCTCAGGAGAGATACCGCCAGGCAACTTCCTCGATTAGCGCTTTTTGCATACATTTTTGCGTACATGTATATTTGTTTAACGATAACATTAAAGACGCATAAAATAAAGATTTTTTAATTAACTACCCCGAACAGTGACATAATAATTTTAATAATTATATGATTATTTAAAGTATACGTAATAATTTTTGGTTGTCCAGAATTAATAACAGATATAATATGATACACTAAGAAAATGTTTAATTTAAAAACTTGCAGAATTTGAAAGCCTGGCAAGAGAATCTATACTTTTCACCGTCGGCACTTGGTAGAACTCTGTTGTATACGCCCTTTCTTTAAAAAAACACTAGTAATGTTCAACAAAATAAAGCCTAACAACATTTACAGTATCAATCCTGTCGTTGAAGAAGTGGGTAATATTTTAACTTTATTCAATTGTTAATTAAATTGATTAAAATTGAGTACCTAAAAGTAAATAAAATTAAAGAGACAATTTCAAAACTATTACTTTTTAAAAGTGGCCATTCTCCACAAAACGCCAAAGAAGACATCACTTGAATACCAAATGTTGGTACAGCGACAAAATAAATTTTTCTGACAGATTTTCTTAAAGGTCGGCCTTCAAACTCGGCCACGGAGAGAATAAACTAATTGAATTTTCATTTTTTAGAAAACAAAGTTAAATGCTAGCCTCATCATCACCATCAGCCGGAAGACGTCCACTGCTGGACATAGGCCTCCCCCAAAGAGCGCCACAAGTCACGGTCACCAGCCGCTTGTAACCAGCGACTCCCCGCGACTTTGACCAGATCATCAGTCCAGCGGGTGGGAGGTCGTCCAACACTACGTCCTCCGGTGCGGGGCCGCCACTCGAGAACCTTTCTTCCCCAGCGGTTGTCGGTTCTGCGAGCAATGTGGCCTGCCCATTGCCACTTCAGCTCGCTGACTCTCTGAACTATGTCGGTTACTCTCGTTCTCTTGCGGATCACCGAATTACGGATCACATCTCGCAGAGAAACACCGAGCATAGCTCTCTCCATAGCACGCTGAGCGACTCTGAGCTTATATAAGAGGCCCACATTTAACGGCCAAGTCTCAGTTCCATATGTTAATAGGTATGTTAATGCTAGCCTCATGGCGCGTTTACTTAATCACTTCTCATCATCGTACTAAAGCCTTAGGACACTGCTCCGAAACACTAAGTTTCTTCTTCTCCACGTCCATGTCCTCGAAGATGTAAGCACAGGCTCAACCAGAACACTCACGACTAGCCTGAGACACTTATGCCCGATTTCACCAAGAGTCCCTATACTTTAGGGGACCTTTTAACGTTACTTATGGGACTTATGTATCAATAAAAAAACAGTCCCCTAAAATAAGTTAAAAGGTCCCATAAAGTATAAGGGCTCTTGGTAAAATCGGGCATAAGTCCCACAATATAACACAACCGGGTACATATTCAAACCTAAGCAACTTTTTTTTATTAGAAAATTGGAACAATCGCATTTTCTTTTCGTTGCCCGAACCGGGAACAGACCCGGATCCTCATGAAGTCCAATCCAACACCTGGACCGCTTGAGCACAGAGGCAATAGCACACACCAGAAACCTATAACGGTACTTTCCATCTGTTTTATAGTTACACTCGGATATTATCCGAGAGCCTCCGAAACCGGCGTATGAAATGGGTAATGAATGTGAAGGAAGCCAGACAGGTTTATCAGGATCGTGAGGTCTGGCACTTAATACTCTCTGCCCACCCCGTAAGGGACTTGGCCTAAAGATATTGTTGTTGTCGTTATTGTTGTTGTTTTGCAGTTACGACAGTTTTACTATAACTAATTTATCACTTTCAAGATGAATGTTTAATATAGTAAACAGATATAATTAAGCTGCTTCCCTTTGTTGGCGTAGATCGGAGAAATGTGTTCATAGCTTGAACGTCAGTAACATGTACATTGAGTTTGGTAATTTATAGCGAGGAATCTGCTGCAGCTGAGAAAGTTGACACAAACTTGCATTAGAATATTATACGTAACGAAGTAGCTGTCATACAAATGCCCTAGCATAATACTTCATTGCTTTAACTATACTAGTGGTCGCCCGTTGGTTGAAATTCGACCATAACAAATGTTAATATCTTGGTGATAAGAACGCCATCTTCATTTCTCAAGACCAACTACTTTGTTTACAAACTTTTTAGTGCGCCATCTGTGATCTTTTATCGTTATCATCAATATATTTGTTTGCGTGTGTCAAATGCATAGTAGTGTGGGTAATCTTTTATTTATTGATTTAATGTACTTTATAAGCATTATTATTGAAATGTATTAGCGTTCTGCACTTCTACACATAGACTATAAGTGTACCAAATTTTATGCTCCTGCGTCTGCGCAATTTTCGTAAAAAGGGTTCCATAGTTTTGGCATCACGTAATAATATATAGATAGGGAAGACGGTTTTAAGTTGGCTCAGGCGTTGGATCCAGTTGTTGGTCGGTGCCGGGCTGAATATACAAAAAGTGCTGGAAATTGTAGGACATCGCTAGTGCTGTGTGTCGGGATATAATGCTCAGAAATGATAGTGACAACGACGTTATAAAGAAGAATTAGATGGAGAGTTGACAGGCTCATCAGTCAGTAGATCCTCCTGTCAAAAGTTACAGCTCCCTACTGCAGTCCCGTCCAAAGTCTACAGTCATGACCACGGCAAATTCAACTAGGCCAAAATATCGACAAGTAAAATAAAAACATAACGTGTGATACGCTATGTTTTTACGTACGAGTCGTTGCGGAACTCTACCAACTAGTCAGATGTCACGGTGTTAATGACGGTAAGCCTATGCTTGCGTTTTACGATCTGCCTGGGAGGAAGGCAGATGGTTTATCCTGCAAAGGAGCCCGGACCAACATGGGTAAAAATAAAACGATTTTGTTAAAATTTCGTAACTGTTTATATCAACTTTCCCGAAGAAGCCGATTAAGTATTGTAACATTAAATAGCCTATGTCACTTTTCAGTCTCCATTTCTAATGCACGCAAATAATTTTGGAAAATGGCATTGACTGTCGAACCAAAAAGTACGTTGAAATGTTACTAAACATTATCAAAGCAATTCAAGCTTCAAAATAGATCCACGTGGCCAGATGCGACGATTATCTTTTGATTAGTTAAATTTAATTTATCTGC
>NJDD01037681.1:52731-65025 GCA_002245505.1 Calephelis nemesis
TTCTAATCCCGCGAACACTCTCACATGTCGTTATATAGCAATAGTTCGGTACAGTTATCCAACTAACACACGTAACGGACCCCCGATGCGCCACAAGATGGCCGCCACACAATAACAAAGTTTTCCGGATTCAATATTAGATACTAGCAACACCAAGTTACCATAATGGCTATTGTTGACGAGTATTGTGTTAACCGAGTTACATATTGTTTTATTGGTTCAAACAACTTATCAATGTAGACGTGATTACCTACACAGATTATACAAAAATATGTTTATTGGGTGTTTTCTTAAATTAAAATAACACTATAGTCAAAAATGTTAAATTTCCTTCGACAAAACCTACATGTAATGTAGCTAAGAACCATATCGAACAAGTTACCTTTCAAACAAAAATCCGCATTGGAATGGATCTATTCTTTCAAAAGTTATGATGTCACAGACAGACACCCACAGACACGTTAAACTTTTAACATCCTTCTTTGTGAATTTGGTATAAGTAAAGTTAAAATATGAAATAAAATATAATTTAACTCAAAAATCAAAAATGTTCAATAGCCCTTGACAAAACATATGAGATCTCTCTTCGGGTTTGTCGAAGATTATTAAATATTGGGGGATAGACTTAAAATTTATAGTACAGATATATTAAACAGAATCCACCATGCGTGACCATTCATGCTTGGTTGTTTAGCTCTCTTGCATAAAAAATGCCTGTTTTTCTGAAGAGGTATACAACTAGAGTTATCCGAACGTTCTTAGTCCCACTACGAGTATATAATAGGTGACAAGCCTATAACCAAACGGAAACTTAACAAATCAAAGGCAACACTTTGGTTTTTGAAAAAAATAAAAAAAAATCAACTGATTAAAACAAAACTTTTCAATCACTTGAATAACAAGCTATTAAAAACTTAAGAAATGTATTCATCAAACCCTATCATAACATTTTAATCCTTCTTTAAGTTTATAAAATATATATAAAAATTACATTACCAAATTTTCAATTTCCCACCAAAAAAATGGTTTTAAGTGGCGTAATGGTACTTTTGTTACGTTTTGTGTAGAACTGAATATATACATATATGTGTATATATATAGGGTCTTCGGCTTCTGGTAAGTCCTATCCATTCACTGCGCAACCTCTTTCCTATTTCGTTATACTTTAATGTGCATTGGCAAATTTGATTATTTTATTTGAATTTAAGTGTTGGTTTCCACAAACTGATGCCTTTTTAATCAAATAACATTATTGTTACTTACACGGAAGATATAATAGCGAAATTGGCATCGTTTATTGCTCTTACATTTTGTGATATAATAAAATAAAGCAGCTGTATTTTCTGATAGCAAGAAATACACATCGCCTATAATATCAATCTTGAAAATTAAGAAAGTTAAACAATAAAACAAAGTTCAGTAACAGTATCGGTTATTTACTGTCATAATTTGTCACGTTTGTGTGATAATAAATGAACGGGATGTAGGGTAATGTGCCAAAGCAGCAATGTTTCTGTCATTGTCCGTGTTTATTGTCCGAATCGTGTGGACGTGCCAACAGTCAGCACACGGACAGGCCTATTTTGTTTCATATTATTATGGAATGTTACATTATTATCACGGAATGTTAAGCTTGAATATGGACGGACACAAAGGTTTAGAAATGAAGAAGGTACCGATGAATTGTCTGAGAAAGGACATGTGAAAGAATTGACTCCAGAGTTAACTGCTAATAAGAATGAATGGAAAAAAGAAACAGATTACACGCATCCCAAGTAATAGGACATGTTCACAGAATAAGTAATAACACTAATGTACAGAAGCCTCACAGATGTACAAAACGCAAGTAAACTTGAATAATAAGATGTACAGTAAAGGCTCATATTGCTCTGAGCGATTAGACCAGATTTACTTAAAACTCACGCAAGTCAATCAAAATTGAAAAGAAAGACATTGGTTTAAAGCTTTATATATATTATAATGTGAAGTACCCCTGTCAAGGTCACGAGAATGACTATGATGGGCTATGTGTTTCAATTTTTTTTATGAAGAGGTCAGTGAACAAGCCCTCCTGAAGGAAAGAGATAAACATGGCCTATAGACACCAGAAACGTTACAGGTGCGTCTCTGTCCTGTGACCGGGATGTTAGGTTTCGTGTACAAGGCTGCCTGCTACCCTACCCTTTGGGCCGGAACACGACAGTCATTATGATGGCAGAAATTGGTAAGATACACATACATACATACATATGTTCACGCCAAGTCCCTTACGGGGTAGGCAGAGAGTATCGAGTGCCAGACCTCACGATTCTGACAAACCTGTCTTGCTTCCCTCACATTCATTACCCTTTTCATACAGACACGCCGGTTTCTGAGACCCTTGACATTGGTAAGATGGAACAAGAATAAGTAATATATAAAATACGAGTACTGCCTACAATTTCAAATTTTAGTGCTTTTATTTTCGGTCCACTTAATATTTTTTTATGTGGTTAATGATTTAAAAATGCAATTACTGGAGACAGTAACATATTCACCTTCTACTGCTTTCGGTGTCTGCGAAAACAAAACAGATAACCAGACAGAAATCTTTATAAAGCCCAAGTACAGACATAAAAAGACAAGCTCGAGATACAAAATGGAGTCTAAGGGCCCACAACTGTCGCGAAGAACTCTCGTAGCGTTAGCTCTTAACGAAACTGAACAAGTTTGAAATCCACCACTAGCAAAGCGCTAAAACTTCTCTTTTTCTAGTGATTTGGAAGATAGACACGGACAAGAGCAACAACTTTACTCGTATTTTGATGAATATTAATAAAAGTAACTTATATATACTAATATACTGTTACTAGCAACACTGACGAAATAATTAATTTTTAATATTTTTTACTTTCAAAACAAGGTTCAAAACAACAAACATTAAACCTACAATAAATTATGTAAATCTGCTTGTAAGAAAATATTGTTAATTAAGACTTTAATCCCTCAAAATTTAAACATCTATCAAATTAGCAGTAAATAATTTTGAAGTTGGTTATCCTGATAATAAAGTGCTAACATTTGGCAGGTTTTATTATCCCATATACTCACGATATAGGAAGTAATAAAGCTGTAACTAGGCAATGTCTGTATTATCGTAATAAAAGTGGTATATCTTAGTACTTAGTTTTGTTATATAGTTTTATTTTCTTTAATGTTTTACATTGTCTCTGTGGTCTAGCGATGCGGAATAGGACATGACTTCTTGAGGTCTCGGGTTCGAGCCCGGGTCACGCAACAAAAAGTAGAAAATATGTATTTTTAATATCCTAATTTTAAAAAAGAACGCTACCCGGTTTTAGATATGTATCCGGTTAGCGATAGGTTTGCCACCTATCACATTATGGGACTGAGTGTCTCCGGCTAGTCGTGGGTGGGGACAGTGTGAAGTATCTTCTCCGGTTTGGTATTATAGCCTTAAGTGTATTACGAATATGCCGATAAAGCGATGGATAGCTGGGTACCCATTAACCTTGAAGTGGCCAACATGATATCTCTTCAAATTTAAAAGAAAGAAAAAATTTCGCCTCAGACAGGATTTTCAACCTGTAACCTTTCGTCTCAAGCCCACGAATATCTCTTACCAGTGCAACTGGAAATGCTGCCTGCTTGCTTATTGGCAATCCTAATAATATCATAAAATCGATGGTTTGTATGTTTGTTCGTTAATCCTTCACGCAAATACAACTGAACCGATGTTCATGAATTTAAGCTCACCCAGAGAGGGTAACTTGAACACTAACACGTAGGATAGCTTTCATCCCGAAAAAAGGTCCTGTGGGACCATTAACCACGCGGGAAACGACGCGGGCAACAGCTAGTATTTAATCTTAACACCGGAACGTTACCTAACGAGTGGCTTAGCCTACAATCAGTTGTTTTTTTTATCGAAACAAGCGTTACTTTGCAGAAATCCACTATAACAGATCTAGAATAAACCTTTATTTTTTTAACTCCGCAGGAACCCGCGTAATTGTGTAACGGAAAAGCTTCCAAGTAACACAAAATATGATAAGCCTATCTGGTTCTGATTGTGATTCTTACGTTTCCCACAAGCACCAACCGTACCGTGTCTCGTATCGCGTCGTTTGTACGGTACGGTCGATTTCCTGGAGCTATCTAGGTGTTAAATCGAAACGTACGTCGAGTGTGGGTTGGTATGGTGTGGTCAGTTCTTCGACGAGATTGACGAAAAGGGTTTTTTTTCAAAATTTTAGTCGTGCCTTGGTCACGGTAGCGGACAATTGAAACGTTAGTTAGGCTTGTCGCATTCTGTTCACTGTCACATTCCTTAGAGATTTCCCGCCACAACAGTTTCTTTTATGATATTGGAATGCAAACAAGCAGACGGATTTTCTAACGATAAAATAATCATGCTGCCTAGAAACAGCAAGGTCATAGTGGTACGCTGCCAACTTGAGGACGGGGTGTTAAGCCTCGAGCAAAAGTAAGTTTACCAGGTACCTTATTTGCCGAACAGGAACTCGTCAACGCCAAGCACTGACGTTATGGTGGCAAGAACATATAAGGCAGTGGTTCCAATCCGGGCGAGTCGCTGTGAAATTTACCACCTAGTAGGATGTCACGGAGTTACACTGGTTCCGCGGAATCAGCAATATAAAGACTTATTCTACATCTCCTATATTCAATTTCAGGTTTAAAAATCTAGCGTAGTTACTATCAATACTCTACTAAAACTCAATATTACATTTAAATGTACTATTCAACGATATCCTCAACTTGTGTATAAGAAACTAAAGTTTCAGAGAAAGTACGACGCGGATTCGAAAAATGTTTCAAACTAAAACGATTCTTCAAAATCTCGAAACTCGAACGAGTGGCGTGCACCACTGGCGCCTGGAGAACTACGTCTAGTTCTCTGATAAAGCAATGTTTGGGAAAATACACGTCTGTGCGGAATTCCAATACGACGTTTGTTTACTTATGCATGTACAACATGAAGGAAGCTGTTTTCTTTTTTACGATATAATGGAATAAAAATATCAAAATCAAGAGTGACACGTTTGTAAGCTACAGTTCTCGCCAGATGAATGTGCGCGCGAAAGAGGGCGCTGCTAATGTTACATAACATAGAAATATATTATTTACCCCTATCGTTTTAAAAAATCATTACCAGAAATCGTTATGTAATAAAAGTGATTGAAAAAAGTTTTACAGTATCCGTTAAACCGTTAAAATTATTTTAATAAATATTAAACGGCTACCGTTACTACTAATAATAAAAATCCTTTTTTATTATGTTATATTATATTCGTATGACATTCAGGGTTTAAACACGGTAATAAAAATAACAAAATAAGAATTACTAAAAGAATCTGTACTCATTGCGTTAGGTATTGCGGAAATTTCACAAATAAACAGGTGTTTTAGTTTTAGCGCTTGCCTTGTGCTTGGGTTGAATTTCTTAGTAGCTTACATAGTTAAGGCATTCGTCGGCTTGAGACGAAAGAGTTCAAATTCTGTCTAGGCCAAAAAATTGGCCTTACTTTAAATTTTGAAAATTTAGACAGTATCTTCACGCCCATATCCCCGAAGAGGTAGGCAGAGGCACAACCAGGGCACCCACGACCAGCCGAAGACACTAAGTCCCACAATGTGATAGGTGGCAAGCCTATCGCCAACCGGGCACATTTCCAATCCCGACCAACAATTTTTATTAGAAAATTGGAAAAATCCAATTTTGGGTTGGCCGACCCGGGATTCGAACCCGGGACCTCGGGGAATTTAGACAGGTGGTTTATAATGAGTTACAACGTAAATCACACTTCAAATACATTAGAAAATAGTGCGGTAGCAAATACTATGAAACATGTTTCTGAAGAACACCCTACTGCTACGGCAATTATATGTATCTGGGAACATTCGGTGTAAACTTAAATAGTTCCGTTTTTTTCCGCGGTCAGATTTATTCTGCCAGCACTTTACACGCATTTTTTAAACGAAATTCATTCATGCCCTTCATGTTACACCTATCTTATACCTTTAAACGAGCAATTCTTGTATATATATAATTGGAATCTCGGAATCGGCTCCAACGATTTTCATGAAATTAAACTTACTTTTTTAACAAATAGGAGTTATGACTCTTCCTGACATCTATTGGCGAATAATAATACTATTTTTTGGCGAATAATTAAAGTTCCAGCAGATGGCGTTGTTAAGTAACGAAGTCCGTTGTTAAGTAACGAAGTCAATGATTGTTTGCTTTGAGGTTAGATTAATTGTGTAATTCGTACTTAAATATAATTTCCAAAAAACACAATTTATAAAAAAAACAAAAAAAAATACCGAGCAAAGCTCAGTCATCCAGGTACTATGTATAATACATAGTACCTGGATGACTGAGCACATTCGTTTCTCGTCAAGTGTTGTACTCGAAGTTTCGTATTATTCCAACCACTTTTTCAACAGTTAAAAGTTTGGTTTTGGCTATTTACTTTGTCTTAAAATAAGAAACATACTCTTATGAGCTTAATTTATAATCATATTTATATTTCGCCTTAAAGCTTTATCACGACAAAGATAACGGAGACCCATCGTCAACAACGCTCGTCTTAAAGCTTCTTTTGGTAATTGACTTGTAAGTTGTACTCGTAACAATGAAGGTAGTTCCCCAGAGTATACAACGCTCACATATCTCCAACTGGCTTCACAAAACATACACCTACAGTAACTTCTGAAATATGCAATGCCAGTCGGATTAAAAAAGCTTTAGTCATTGTTATAATATACATATTCCTATTTCTTTTACTTATTCAAATTTAGAACCGTGTCTCCTACAGAGATAATTAGTTGCGTCGTGGTATTCTTCATGTTACAAGAGCTGGTAAACATTTTAGATTAGATTCTCGGGGCAATTTGAAAAATTATGTAATTGTCCTCTGAACCCCGCTTAATAATGACGAGGTCTGACTGCGAGGTCACGGCTCCTCATTTAACGCTTTCGTTTCTTTTCGTAATATAAAATTATAAGAGTACTAAATTGATTTTGACATTTAGTAAAATTAAATACAGTATTACTTTATTCAAAATATTAGCCGGTCTTTTCCTCAATGCTGTTTTTAACAATTAGGGAAAATACTACTTCCCCGACATATGCGGTCTTATTTTTAAAAAGCTGTTGCCCGCGGCATTGCCCGCGTGGATTATAGTCCCACAGGAACATTTTTTCGGGATAAATACCATGCTATGTTAATTCACGTTACCCTCTATGTGTGAGCCAAATTTTAAGAAAATATGTTTAGCAGTTTATAAGGAAGGAGGACGTGAAGGAGTTTATACGTACAAACTTTCGCATTTACGATATTAGTAGGATCTATCAAATAGCATATTTAAGTGAACTTGTTACTTTTATTTATCACATTGAAGAATACGTCAATTATTACATATGCTAATTATAAAGTATCTCCAAGCCCAGAGCCCCCAACGATTAGTCAAAAACATAACCAAGGTACCTACGACTAGCCGAAGACACTATGTCCCACAAAGTGATAGGTGGCAAGTCTATCGCCAACCGGGCACATATGCAATTCCCAGCAACATTTGTTTTCTATAGAAAATTGGAAATACCACATTTTCCTTTTGTTGCCCGACCTGGGATTCAAACCCGGGACCTCAAGAAGTCAAGTCCAACACTTGGACTGCTAGATCACAGAGGCAACAATACATGCATGCTAATTATGATCCAAATCTATATGATATTATCCAAAACACTTCCATAATCTTCGACGTCGCTGTTTAAACAAAAAGTCAAAACTACATTCAAATTCAAAAACTGATAGATTTGTCAAAGATGGTTAGAGGAATGTTTCGAGGTTCAAAAACCGGCGTATCATAAAATTATCTACATTTTTAGTTATGAAGATCGATATCCACTGCCGTTCAATGAAGCCATGTCAAGAAGCTTCCCTAAGCAATATAACTCGTATAGATCTACGCAAAGAAAATAAACTTGGTGTTGTTCCCTTGAAAGACTGCTCTAATTGGTTTTGAGCATCGGAAACCAATAGTTTCTCTACGCCAGTGTTTGGCCTGGGTTGGCAAAGTGAGTGGCGGTGTAAGGGGTTGGGTGTTTATACATCTACCTCCAGCTTCATTGCGCGGCGAAACAAGTTACAGTGTTAATATACATAATATTTTTATATTGGTGATTCTATACCCATATAACACTACATAGTATAAAACAAAGTTGCTTTCTCTGTCCCTATGTCCTTTTGTATGCTTGAATATTTAAAACTACGCAGCAATTTTAGTGCGTTTTTTTGAAATAGATAAAGTAATTGAAGAGAAAGGTTCATAGGTATGTATATTTCATCACCGTACGAAGTCGGGTCGGGCTGCTAGTAATTCATATAAATGCTTGCTTAAATAACTTTTGTCTTTAAATCTGACGTTTGTTGTATAGGTATATTTTATCTTTGCACCTGACTGCATGCGTGCGTTCTACCTGAATACAACAACATTTGTTATTCTCCGTGTTAGTCCGAGCTCATTTGTAGAATAGAGCACCTACCTTCCTGCCAGCATCTTGTAAAAGACGAACATAGGCTTACCGTCATTAACATCAGTGACAACCTACAAGGTGATAGATTTTCTCATCGACTCGACCGGATTGGTACCACCGCTTTACGTATTCCTGCCAAAATAATGTCAGTTCTTGCCGTTGACATGTTCCGGTTCGGAGGGTAGCTGGTAGACTTACTTTTGCTCGTAGCCTTTCATCCCGGCTTCTTGTTGGCGACACACCATTGTCATCTTTGGTGTCTCTAGGCGGCGTGAATTTCTTACCATCAGGAAATCCGCCTGCTTGTCTGCCTTCCAGTGTCATAAAAAACTCGTTTAAAAATTAAATATCCAAATACGCATACACGCATCCGCATAATGTAGAAAAAATCAGTAATAATAATAAAAACTACAAAATTAGCGTTTTTTTGAAGAAAGAAGAAATAAGAAGAAAGAAAATTATTTATTTGCGGAAATATGTGTGTAAATTAGATGTTACAAAAATATTTAAGTTTATCAACATATTCTACCATATTTTGGTGTGCAAATATTTTAACATTTATAAAAAATATTATTTAATAAGGTACATAATATGCTTTAACTTCTAAGCCAATTATCTATATTTATAACTAGATTAATTATTTATTACCAAATCATTTAATAACCATAATTGAATTTAACCCTGTCTACCGTAAGCTACCACCGTTTCCAAACCTAGCCAGACAGGAGAAGAAACGGCGAAACAAACTCCTCGGCAACCACACTTTTCATTACATTTGGTTAATAATTATTAGTTGTTTTACTATAAATTCTTTTCTACAAGAAAATCTTTGACACTATAATATGTTTTATCTAACAACAAGTCAAATACCTTCCTTCGAAATCTTTTTGGAAGAGATTTGAGATTATCAGGAATTTGGTTGTATATACGAATGGACATGCAGTAAACATTATTTTTATAAATATTAAGTTTTTGGTTCGGCACATGCAATTTCTCACTATTTCTAAAACACGCAATTCCCAACGTTTCAGCATTTGTTTTAAACAAATGATAATGTTTTTTTACAAATACACATACAGCTAAGATATATAAACAAGGTAAAGGTAAAATTTTAAGTGATTTAAAAAGTGGTTTGCATGAATGCAATTGGTTAACACTACATATGGCGCGAATACACTTCTTTTGTACTCTAAAGATTCTAATTAAATCTACAGAATTTCCCCAAATATGAATACCATATTGCAAAACCGAAGCAACATACCCATGATAAGCTAAGAGAGATGCATCCAAGCCTGCTACTTCTCTTTTCTTCTCAATACATATACAAACCTATCAATTTTATTGCATAGAGAGTCAATATGCGATTTGCAATTGCAATATTTATCAATTTTAACTCCTAAGAAGTTGATAAAATCTACATTCTCTATAAAAGTATTATTTAAAAATATTTGTAATTTTTTAGTTTCTCTATAGTGTGCCTGAAATTCGACTAATTTCGTTTTTGTAAGATTTATTTTAAGATTATGCTCATGTAACCACCTTATTTATTTAAAGTACCACCTTATTTAAAGTTACAGTTGTTTCTTTAACTAAATCACTTCTATTATTACACGTGATGAGAAGTGTAGTATCATCGGCAAATAAGACAGAATCATGGTTAATAGCATCAGGCAGATCATTTATGTAAATTAAAAAAGTAATGGGCCTAAAACGCTACCTTGTGGTACGCCGCAGTCATTAAAAAGATAATTTGAAGTGTAGACCTTTTTGCGGTTACCATTTAGTCTAGATATTTCAACACACTGTTTTCTATTTTCTAAATAGCTTCAAAACCAATCAAACGATTTACCTCTAATGCCATATCTCTCAAGTTTTGTTAACAAAATTTCGTGTGATACAAAATCAAATGCTATAATCATGTCTAAAAATACAGAAAGTGGATACTTTTTGCTATTAAGACATTCAGTTATTTTCTTAACTAAGTCAAAACATGCAAATACTGTAGACCTGCCTTTTCTAAATCCATACTGATTATTTTTTAATAAGTTAAAATGAATTAAATAGCTGTATAATTTGTCATACATTATTTTTTCAAAAATCTTAGAAATTACAGGAACTAAAGTTATAGGTCTATAATTGTTCATTTCACAAGTATCCCCTTTTTTAAATAATGGCTTGACAATAGACTTTTTTGAGCGATCTGGATATTTACCTTCTAAAAATGATAAATTAATTATACGGCAAAGAGGCTTTGCTATAATACTGGCAACATTCTTTAATATTGATGTGCTTATATTATCATAGCCCGTTGCTGTTGTATTTTTCAAGTTATTTATAGACTTTATTATATCATGTTCATCTACTGGTGTCAGAAACATAGTTTTAGTATGATTAGACAAATTATGAGATTTTATGCTGTATGTAGAACTAGGCTGATGTTTTTTACATGACTTAGTCTGATTTATAAAGAACTCATTCAAATGATTACAAATTGCTTGAGAATCAGTATATACTAAGTTGTTAATTTTAATTTGTTCAATCTCGTGTTTAGACATTTTATTTTGAAGTGAGCTTTTAATTATATCCCATAAAGCTTTGCATTTATTGGAAGATTGTTCCATATATTTTAATGATGCCTGTTTCTGAGATTCTAAAATACATTTTGATAATAAATAATAAATAAATATCCCTGGACAAATCACACGAATTGAATCTAACCCCAAAATAAGCAAATTATATGCTTGTGTTATGGGTGTTAGTCAACGATACTATTACATAGAAATACTTAAATAGATACCAGAA
This sequence comes from Calephelis nemesis, assembly GCA_002245505.1. Lineage (NCBI taxonomy): Eukaryota > Metazoa > Arthropoda > Insecta > Lepidoptera > Riodinidae > Calephelis > Calephelis nemesis. Next base: position 64,097 of record NJDD01037681.1, read on the forward strand.
TATATTTAATAAACACCCAGACCCGGAAATGCAGACATCTAAATGTTCATCACACAAATGCCTGCCCCCGTCGGGAATCGAACCCGAGCCTCGCGTTTGGTCGATGTAGTTAAGCGTGTACGTTAGCAACTCGACCAACGAGGCGGTCTACCTTTAATACCTTTTTATAACGTATATAACTTATTTTATTCCCTTTTTTGTTATATTGGGAATAACGATAATTTAAATATAATTGCCGTTTCACTTTACAGCACTTTAAGAGACCCTTAGAAAGCCGTTTATTTTTTGTTGGCTTATTTGAAACTTTAATTTGAATTTTGGGAAAACATAATTCATAAAATAAAGTCAAGGTATCATGAAATTCATTAAAGGCATCTTCACAGTTATCAATAGTAAAAATTTCACTAAAACTTAAAGATGACATGCATTCATAAATTTTGTTAATATTTTCTTGGCCAAAGAGACGCTTTGTTTCAAACCAAAAAGTACACTTCGTTTTACAAAGTGACACTGGTTTAATGTCTAGTTGTATGCTTTGTGCAGTTTCATGTTCAGATTAAACAAGAATATGAGCATCCGAATAAACATGATCTAAATTGCTAGCAATTACATCTAAACATGCATCTTTTTTAGTAGGTTTCAAGATATGATGACAAAAATTATTATTTTTTAAAATGCTTATTAAATTACTGTAAGTATTGGTAGGTTGTAAAAGGTCTATGTTCCAATCTCCACATAAAACAAATTTCTTTTTATAATTTTTCAATGTATTTTCTAGTAATAACTCTAATTTATTAAGAAAAACATCTACATTTGAATTAGGAGTGCGATAAATACATATTACTATTAAATTATAGTTTATTATCTCAACTGCACAGCATTCAAAACAATATGGTATGTGTATTTGTAAATCAAAAGTTTTATATTGA
>NJDD01037682.1:9233-39633 GCA_002245505.1 Calephelis nemesis
TGTTGGCGGGTCGCCAGAGCCTCGTCTGTTATAAGCAGGGTGCACCACGAGCAGGTGAGGTTGGCTTGGGTCCCGAAGATTGAAGGTGGGACCCCTTACACCCCAAGACACAAGACAATAGCGAAAACTAACTCAAGTATATGTAAGGTGGTGGACGACTTAATTATGGTTGACTGCAAACTGTATGGTGAAATAATTAGTATTATTATTAACTCTTTAACTAACTTGGTACAAATGTTACAAAATATACTTAAAAGTAAAAAAAAGCACAAAAGGCGAACTCTAGTAAAAGAAATTTCTTCCAGCCAACCCATTAAAGTAATAAATAAAAATAAAATATCCCTGGACAAGATACACAAACTGAACCTAACCCCAAAATAAGTAAATTATATGCTTTTATTACTTACTTAAATAGATACCAGAAGACCCGGAAATGCAGACATCTAAATGTTCATCACACAAATGCCTGTCCCCGTCGGGAATCGAACCCAAGCCTCGCGGTTTGTCGATATACTTAGGCGTGTAGACTAGCCAATCGACCAACGAGGCGGAAAAAAGGATCAAGATATTAGCTTTCGAGTTACAATTTCAATTTCTCATTGTTTTCAACTAAAAACAAAGTACATCTCAGTCAGGATTTGAACCCTAAACTGTGTCTCTAAAAAACTAGATTACTACTACTGGGCGATGGGGTCTTCACATTCCTCCAGCGACCTCCTTTTGTGGAAGAATTGAAAATACGAGCACAATATACACAAACGACGTGTAGATATCTTTACATCATCTCCAACATGCCAGCATACACAAAATACTACCTAAAACTTCGTGAAGTTTTTAGGAAACCTCCCTTAACATAAGGGTTGTAGGGTTTAAAATTATCTGTGGGGATGTATATTCAAAACATCACGTAGTAAATTGCTTACGTGGAAGAAATGTCGCAGCGACTAATGTATGGGGCATTCTACTTTACTGATATTTTTAACCGACTCGAAAAAGGGAAGTTCTTTATTCGTCGGTACATTTTTTTATATTACACCATAACTGTAGCAGTTATTGATGTATATGACACCTCGTTGGTTGAGTGGCTAGTGTATACGCCTGACTACACCGATAATTTGCGAGATTTGGGTTCGATTCCAGACGGGGTTAGGCATTTGTGTGATGTACATTTAGATGTGGGCATTTCCGGGTCTGAGTGTTTGAGTTATTAAATTTATTCTGGTATATATTTAAGTATTTCTATGTATTAGACGTTGACACCCATAACACAAGCATATAATTTGCTTACTTTGGGTTTAGATTGAATTTGTGAAACTTGTCCAGGGATATTTATTTATTTTAATGATTCTGTTTTCACGCAAACTCACTTTTGCACGAGGCACAACACTCCGACCTAAGGTTGGCAACGCCTCATTCCATCATCCATCAGGAAATCCGTCTGCTTGTTTACTTTCCGATATCATAAAAGTGAAATAAAAAAGAAATATCCTTCAAATAAAAATAAAACAATGACGAACATTAAAAAAATGGTAACAGTCTCTTACTGTTTAGTAGTAGTTAAAGCTTTAGTAGATGACTCCAAAGATATCTACATTTTACAAACTTGGTGCTATGATTGTTGTAGTCTTCTTCCAATAAAACAACCCTTGCTTGTCCAAATATAAACAAATAAATATAAATAAATATCCCTGAACAAGTTACACAAATTGAATCTAACCCCAAAGTAAGCAAATTATATGCTTGTGATATGGGTGTTAGTCAACGGTACTAATACATAGAAATACATAAATAGATACCAGAATAAATTTAATAAACACCCAGACCCGGAAATGCAGACATCTAAATGTTCATCACACAAATGCCTGCCCCCGTTGGAAATCGAACCCAAGCCTCGTGGTTCGTCGATGCAGTTAGGCGAGTACGTTAGCCACTCGACCAACGAGGCTTCAACATTTTTACTGCTTCAAAATTGAACGACGACTGTGGACTACTGCCACATTCAAACTTTATAAAGTTTATCAGTGGACATCAATACTTCTTTTTGCGGTCAATATAACATTCAAGCGGATGTCAGTACCGGCAATCACTTTATGACAAAAACAAATAGTTTTAATAACAGTTAAAATAAATACTTGATTAATAATTACAAACCGATGTACAACTAAGACAACATGATATCAATTATTATGTAAGTAATACACTCGATACATTAATGATTGCCAATATTATGTTCTTACGAAAGTTATTTCGAAACCCAAAATTAAGACGATGATGGTGGAGGAATAAAAAATGTTATTATACCTTTTCTAAGGAGCCAATGAAGAACTAGGTATATACATTATATTATATAAGTACCTACTTAAATATTTTTGTAACATCTCTTCTTTTTATGTCATTGAAAGGCAAACAAGCAGACGGATTTCCTAATGGTAAGAAATTCCCGCCACCTAGAGACACTAAAGGTGATAATGGTGCGTTGCCAACCAGAGGCCGGGATGTTAGGCCTTGAGCAAAAGTATTCTCATTAGTATTAGGTAGTTTAAATTTATTAACATTTTAAAATTGTAAGTTATAATTCAAATTGTAATAAGAATAAAACTATTTGTTGAATGAATATTTAAACATTATGTATGTAACTAATAATCAGTTTTTAAAAATATTTAAATATTTGCACACCACAATGTGGTAGAATATGTTGGAAAGCTTAAATAATTTTGTAACAACTTCAACACACATATTCCGCAAATAAATATATTTTCTTTCTTTCTTTCTTCTTCTTAACACACACATTCCGCAAATGAATAAATGTCATTTTTCGTTTTTTTCATTTTTCCTTTATAGTTCACTGTTGTCTTTTGCCATCAAGCGAGCCATGTGCTTGTTCGCTGTCTTATCACATAAAAAACGCTTCAGGCATCTCTAATTATAACCGTGTAATAAAAACATGTTAATATTTTAACACCACCGTCGCGTGTCTCTTTACGACACCTGAATATTTAATAATTAAACTGTGTTTCCACTAACAATGTTATTTTTACCCTAGTTGTTTTAAAAAAGTCCCTAAAACTTTATAACTTTAAATATGTAACTTGTCGTCAAGAAATCCTTTTGTTTGTTTGTGACCATTATTAAGGAATTTTAAAGCAAGACATCTAAATTTAACGCAAATTGTGTAAAACGCCTATGTTATTAAATAAAGTTGTGTATGTCTTGGTGTATTTTTTTATACACATATATTTATTTTAATTCAGAAAAAATAAAGATGTGTGGCATTCGGAGACTGCCGCGGTAAAGCTATAGCATAAGCAGGCATGAGTAACCAGATTGCGGGGCGAAGAGGGGGATTACGCAAGCGTAGTAACGCCGATACATCCAATGCCACCGTAATAGAGGCAAATTGCTGAACTAAAGAGACAAGCGTGATCAAAAAGTCACTAAAAGTTCTGCTATTCATCGATAGATGGCAAAAGTATAACCGATGCGATTTGCTGGTCGGAGTGGGGGGTGTTAGGTTATTTCGTTACGGAATTTCTGGATTCGGTCTCTACGCTCAAGGCCCGCGATAGAAGCTATGCAATAGCTTAAAATATTGTTTGTTTTTTAACATTATTAATAATAAAATGTGAAAGCAGTAGGCAGTTTTCACCAGTTCAACCCACTTTTTAACTAAGTTCGAAAAGGGGAGGAGAGAAGGAGGAGAGATATGTTATATTCGTCTATTATTATTGTTAGTATTACTCCGTTATTTCTGAACGCATTTCAAAAATATTTTTTATTTGATAGTGGTATCATTTTCCCCAAGTCTGGATTTAATGAGTGATGGAAAACAATTGATTTTGTTTACGTAAATTATTTACTTATGGAAATACTAAATGAAATTGATCCTTGAAGATATTTTATGTGTTCCTTACTGAAAACATCGATAATTATAAATGTTACCCACAGACTAGTAAGGGAACAAGTTCTGTTACCTATAAGTTTCCCTAAAATGGGGTAAATTTTAAAATGGAAACCCCGACTTTAACTGAATATAACTACGTAACACGCTTGTATGTGGTCATTAAAAAGTTTTGGACGTATGAATGTGTATAATTAACTGAAAACATGTAACATACGAACAAACGGCATAGACATGGTTGTGTTTATGGGTTGCTAATTATAATAATAATAATACTTAAAATCTTTATTGTAAGTCGTAAAGAATATAACACGCAAAAAATAAAATGGAATTTGTTTCGTCCATTGGGGGTAGAACGTATCTCTCACAAATAAACAGGGCTTTATTTATTTAATACTTTACTGTATTTAAATTTAAAACACAACAAATTTGAACTATCATAAATGCACTAAAGCTGAAAGAATTTTCATATATGCAGAAATATCCGTCAAAAACTCAGCGAGTTTTCCTTTTTTTACTTATTCTCTACATATTATGTAGTAGTAGTACATCATACATTACTATTTTCTAGAGATTGGTATGAGGAGCAATTAATCCCAAGCATTCTTATCCGATAAATATTCAGCAACGGAATATAAACAATTTTATTTTGATACATTCTTTAAATTTGTTTAATGGAAGGTGTTGAATTTAATCGGATTTTTTTGGCAAAAAGTATACATTGGCCCATGAAAGAATGGTTTACTCTGAGAAGACGAGACGCACGCAGAGCAAGATTGTTTTTAATCCTCGTATTCCTCTAATGGCTAGGGTAAAACTTGATCATAACAAAATAATTTTAAGTGAATGAAATTAATGGCGTTGTAATAAATTTATTTTTAACTCAGTTATGTAAACACTAGCTGTTGCTGATTGGCTAATGATTTCACAGGATATTTTTTTAGAGATAAAAACTATCCCATGTGTTCATCCAAGTTACCTTCTATGTGTGTGCCAAATTTCATTAGAATCCGTTCAGTGGTTTTTTGGTGAAGGAATAACAAACAAACAATCACAGACAAACTTTCGAATGTGTAATATTAATAGGATAATAATAAAAGTATAAATAAATTTGTTAAATACTTGCACACCACAATGTCGTAGAATATATTGGTACGTATAAGTATTTTGTAACAACTTTTAAACATACATATTCCGCGAATACATTTTATATCACTTCCCTACCCTGTGAGGTACCCGTACAGCAGTTTACCACTAGCAGTCTGGTTAGTAGTTCATTTAACATATGCCTTCTTTCAAGCTGGAAGGCATGAAGACAGGTGGTCTATACTTTCCAATATTATAATAAAAAAAATGAACTGGGCATAGCTCTGTCCCAAATAGTTTCACTGAACTAAATTCAGATTAACAAGCTAATAGGCAATTTGCATAATAATACAATAGGCACACGGTTTTGTGCTAATAAAGGCAGACTCACACGATCGATTTTTATAAGCTGACCCAGCAAACTTCGTATCGCTTGACATTAATGCTTCGACAGTAGCGCAATCTGTCGGATCCGATCTGAAACATTCCAAAATCAACAACTATTTATTATTAAAAAATAATTGAAAAACATTTTCCGGGATACCAAATTGTGAATCTAAAACATTCTGGAATTCCCTTGAACACACACAAAAAATTTCATCAACATCGGTCCAGTCGTCTAGAAGGAGTTCAGTGAGAAACACACTAACACAAGAAGATTTTGAAGATTTTGCAGCGCTAAACACACAATTTCCTGAGAAATTCATTCTTAAGGCTTGGTTTTTCAAAATAAAACCATTTTTTTAAATATCAATGGGTTGCAGATTAATAATAGTTATGAATAAATTACATTTTTATTTTTATTTAGTCACATTTTCGTCAGACTGAAACATTTTTAAATATATTCTCGCAAGTATTCCTGGCTGATAGGTAGAGGTATAAACACATGTTTATTAACTATTAGCCGAAGGAACTTAGGTCCCAAAACCTAGTGCCACTCGGTCACTAGTCCATATCTTGGTACCATGATAGTTAAAATATTGCCATTATCAAATAGATAAAAAAATAAGATGCTTTCTTCTTTGATTCACCTTCTTCTTTGATTTCCATCGTTTTTCACGACTTACTTTGCCAATGTCAAGTTAATTCTTATACAGTCATTAGTCACTATGTACAAAATCATGTTAGATCAGGGTCTTAAGTAAAAAAGTGGCTTCATTACTCAAGCTCACCTAGTGATATTTGACGGCAGCGAGGAAATAGACGATATACTAATTACTTCATGATTATTTCGTTTGTGCACTTTCACTGAACAAAATTAATTTAATTCCCTCATAAATTAACCAATTTCACAATTTCACTCAATATAAACATGAAATTCAATAATAATGAAAAAATTACGACCATCTTCATTCAAGATGGCGCCAAAACTCTTATACATACCTTACACACCTACCATTTTGTAGTTTTTAAAGTGAACATTAAGAACTGCCAAAAATAATTATACGTCTATATACTTCTTAAATGTTGATGCTGTTTCGTCAAGATTTGTGCAGTAGATAAGTAAGTGAGCAGAATAGAACGTTTCTTAAAAAAATGCTTTTAACACAATGTAATGGTGTTAAAAGCATTTTTTTCCTTCCTCCTTGCTGTAACTATAAACTGTATCGATTAAGGCCCCATACTCAGTCAGCCAGAAGAGCCAATCACCGCGCTCCCCCGTTCCATGATCACTATTAACAATGGCGCTCTAAAGTAAACGTCTTAAGCGACAAATCACTATTTTTGACACAATTAAAGTAATTTGAAGAGAAGTATAAAAACTGAAACACTTATCTTTTAGGTATAGTACTTATCTATGTTTACGTTAAATCTGGTGTCGATATTTTCATATTTGAAGTAGAAATTTGCGTTTTGCTTTCAGAAAAGGGTCAACTTTTTGATTTTTTTCTATCGAGCAAAGTAAAATGAGTCGTGTTTTGCAAACACTAGTCTAGTAAAGCATATTCATGTTAATCTTGCGTATTTTTGTCACCAAGATCCATGATTGCTTTGTATGAAAAAAACAGTAAACTGCTGACGTATTTTAGCGTATATGGCCCCTTAACTACGAACTTTCCAATATTAAATGATCAAACGAACTTACCTCGTAAGGTTTGATTTTAATTACACTGGCACTGTGTTCCATTACTAGTTTTAATCCTTATATATTTACATAAATATCTGTATGCTAGGTAGAGAGTATTGAGTGTCATTTATCACAATTCCTTTCCTAGCTTCCTCCACGTTCATAACTCTTTTCATACAAACACGACAGTTTCGGCGACTCGTGTCAGCAGACTTTAGCGATTTAAATACGTAAGTAAGTAAGTATCTTCACGCCCATATCCCCGAAATGGTTGGCAGAGGCACAACCATGGCACCCACGACTAACCGAAGACACAAAGTCCCACAATGTGATAGGTGGCAAGCCTATCGCCAGCCGGGCACATGTCCAATCCCGAGCAACTTTTTTTTATTAAAAAATTGGAAAATCCAAATTTTCTTTTTGTTGCCCCACCCAGTATTCGAACCCAGGACCTCATGCAGTCAAGTGCAACACTCGGCCCGCTAGACCACAGAAGTGATTAAAATACGGAATATAAAAATAAGTGTCTCCAGGTATTTATAACTATCCACATTTCCGTTGCATAAAATTGTTTGACTGACAGACAAACAGACTGCAGTTTTATCCATAAGACCAAACCAACAGAGCATGACTTTCTCATTTTTACTGCAACGATTCTAAAGTTTTCTTTTTAAGCAATTTAAATCAAACGAATCGCGCGTGTGTAATCAGCCCTAATAACAAAGGGTGCATGATCGCATGTCTACAGCCTATTTCAAGGGTTTTGTCAAAATAATTCCTTTTATTTTAAAGGGCACGGGGGTTTAAATGTCAATTTTCCAACAATTTATTAAAGCGTTATCGTCAAATTTGTACGAATAATTACGTCCCTGATGACCTCGTCGGCGTTATGATTATAGCGGACTTTTGAAGACCCTAGATTGGTTTTATTTTAATATGTTTTAATTAAACTCTAAAAACCCCAAGTTCGTTTTTATTTTCACTTGTTAGACTCTAAAACCCCAGATTCGTTTTTATTTTCACTTGTTAGACTCTAAAACCCCAGATTTTATTTTAACTTGTTTTGATTTTTTGTTCTAATAGGTAAGGAAAAGAGTTAACTCGGCGTCAGGATGTGATGACCCCGTCGTCTTTTGGTGATTTAGTATTAAAGTTACGCGATTATTGCTCTGGTGCAGTCAGTCATTTCTGTGCTGCCAACCGACCGCATTTTTATCAACAACTTATTATCTATTTCGGCCGCAATAGCGTTAGTGCTAGCCATTGTCCTGTTTGTTATAAAAAAGTGCCATTAGACAGCAACGCACCAGTAAAATCTTTGCTGTCTATAGAGAGTAATTCTACTATTATCAGGAAAGTTGCCTATTTCACTATCATAATAGATTTTTTAGGCAAAACGTGAAATGATAATTTAGGTTTACATCATTATGGTAGGGGAGCCCAAGACGCTAAATGTGTAGTATATCCAGCGGCTTGGGGATTTATTGCACTTGGTCGATTTGATAGTTGAAAAAAAAAGTTCATATGACGTATATATTTTAAGGGGTTTTTCTTCTTTTTTATACAAGAGGAGACAAACATTCAAGTAGGGGCACATGATGGAAAGTGATCACCGCCGCCCACGGACATCAGCAACACCAGGAGTATCACAAATGCGTTGTCAACCGTTAAGGAATAAGTGCGCTCTTTTCTTGAAGGTCCCGAAGTCATATTCGTTTGGGAATACAACCCTCGGAAACTGATTCCACAAAGACGTTACGCAGGGTAAGAAGTGTCTTCGGAATCGCACAGTTGTAGATCGACACGTATCAAGATGATGGGCATGATACTTTAAGCCCTGACGCGATGTCCGAAGGTGGAAATCAGCGTCTGGAATAAAACCAAACAACTCCTTAGAGCACTCCCCATGATAGATGCAGTAGAAAACACTGAGTGACCTAAAGCTCTCTAACTCCTTTAAGGTACAATAACAATTAAAGTCACTTGACCATGCGCAAGCGCATGATAGTGTACTTACATGTGCAATCACCTCTGTGGTCTAGCGGTTCAGGTGTTGGACTGGACTTAAAGAGGTCCCGGGTTCGATTTCCGAGTCAGACAACAAAAAGAAAATATGTTTTTTCCAATGTTTAATTAAAAAAAGTTCCTTGGAATAGACGTGTGCCAGGTTGGCGATAGGCGTGCCACATATCACATTGTGGGACTTAGTGTCTTCGGCTAGTCGTGGGTGCCCTGGTTGTACCTCTGGAAACCTTTTTTTTTAATAACATTGGAAGGCAAACAAGCAGACGGATTTCCTGATGACAAGAAATTCCCGCCGCCTAGAGATACCAAAGGTGGTAATGTGCGTTGCCAACCTGAGGTCGGGATGTTAGGCCTCAAGCAAAAGTAAGTTAAGGCTATCTTACCCTCCGGACCGGAACACGTAATGTGGCGTGTAAACGTTATGGCGGCAGGAATAGGTAAGGCGGCGGTACCGATCCTCTTCGGGTATATGGGCGTTAAGATAATTTTGTTTAGTGTACATGTCTGTTATGTACTGACGAAAATATGTCAATTATGGATAATGAAAAAAGATGAGTTGGTTTTTGAAAGTTTCTGACCCTATACTCTAGTACATCACATTAAAACCTGCATTTATTCGTATGCAATAAACCCATCTTACTTTATTTAATTTGACATTGTCAAGTATACTTTCAAGCCAAAGTGGCTCTGCCAGATGGATCGTAATAGGATAGCACAGGTTAATATAGCACATTACCAACAAGACCATTGGTGGTAGAGTTCTGTGCTGGAAATTGCCCGAGTAGTGTTTCTCCCTTTACCTTTTCCTGTTGCCATAATGACCCTATAATGTCCTCTTAACAATACGGAGGGTAACCAGTAGACTTGCGCAATTGGCTTTATATTAAGGCCTCAGGACAGCAACACACCTGTAACATCTGTGGTGTTAAGGCCGCGGTTGTCTCTTACCATCAGGAGAGTCGTGTGCTTGTTCTCTGATTTCTCTCACATTAAAAATTACATAATCTGACGTGACGTAGAAACTACTCGAATTCCATAGTAGACCATACTATTAAAATTTACTTTTTCTATACAAAAGGGCGCGTCGTCGGTCGAGCATCGATTCTGGACGGGCGCAATCTTTCGCGTGAAGAGCATTTAGGTTTCTGCATTTATGTAATTGGTTATATATTAATTTTAATTCTAATACTTTCTATGTATTAATATTTTTAAGTTGCTTACTTTCTACAATGGGACTTGAATACTCAAAATGTAAAAAGTCCCTTAAAATACTAGAATAAAGAAAAAACTTACTTTGGGATAAGTCTAGTTTGTCTTAATTGTCCAATGACAAACATTGTTCAGAAATGGCATGTTCTCTAATTCGGACACGTAGAAAGAATGACAGATGAAAGATTGACAAAGCAGATATACAATACGAATGTGGATGGATGTAGGTACCCGGGGAGACCAAGGTTGACATTCCACGATCAAATCGCTCGGGTGTTATTGGAAGGTAGTCAAGAGTATAAGTCAAGAGGTAGTCAAGGTAACAAGAGTCTACGAAACCGGCGTGTTTGTATGAAAAGGATAGTGAATGTGGAGGAAGCAAGGCAAGTCTGCCAGGACCGTGAGGTTTGGCACTCGATACTCTCTGCCTACCCCGTAAGGGACTTGGCGTGAAGATATGTATGTATTTATGTATGTATATAAATATTGTTTTGCGTGCTTCGGTAGTTTTCGATTTAGATAGCGTTAACAGAAGTGCTACAAATTACCAACTTAAGCGTGTCAAAATGGAGCCAAACTTTTGCCACATATAATACCATTAATGTAACCAGTATATCGAGTGGAACTGTAAAAATACTGCCCGAGGGCCGGCGCTGACCGCCGATAAATCAATGGACGCTGGTTTTGCTGCCTTTCTAATGGTTTCGTGGCGCCGGCTCTAAGAAGAAAGTGGACAGAAGTTCACAACCTTTCTAGCATGATATGTAATATATGTTTCTAGATTCCAAATACACAAATACATTATAATTCTTATTTTTCAGTTACGTGTACCATATAGAATGTGATTTTGTGCCTCGATAATATTGTAATCTATGGTGTGTATGTTTGGTCTTCCCATATAAACTAAAACTAAAAAAACATACTTAAGAATAACAAGGCTGGATGCTAATTTTTAAAACTTGCTTCGACTTTAAAAAAACGGATAGAACCGAAACCTTAAATAACTTTTTACTAGATTTGAAAAGGGTGGCATTTTTTAAGTACTAGAAAATATAGCTTTAAGTTCATTACTTTGCATTAGTAAGAAATCTCGGCTAATTTGTATGGACTAAGAAAATGAGTCTTCGAATACAAATAATTTGTTGTACTGCAAGTAAAGCGAGCCAACATACTTGTTTTTTTATGAATTAGGAGAAGAGGGCTGAGCACTCTGCTCAGCCGACAAAGCTCAGTGAAATTATAAAAACCGCGAGGTTCAAATCAACTTGCCCCCCTCTAGGCCATGGCCTGGTGACGCTCCTGGTGAGGTTGGCAATATTTGCCATTTTCAAAAAAAAAAGAATTAGGAGAAAATTTCTCTTGTGGAGGCTTACATAGGGTATTTGATAAACAGGGTGCTTACGTAGTAACCTTCTACTGACACAACTTTTAGTTTTAAGTCAGTTTAATGTAAAATTTATTTTTTCTTAATACCAAAAGCTTGTCACTGTCGTTACTTAGTTCAACTGTAATGAAGCTTATTGGTTTGTTTCCCTGTACATAGTGTCCATTTTGTCATGACAAACAAAACAAAAAGAACAAAGACGGAAAAGCGAAGGATTTCTTAACAATGCTAAAAAAGGTTCACAACCCATGCCCCTGACCTTTCTAAGCGTCGTTTCTTACGCCATACTTACGTTCTAATACAACAGCAAATTTCTTATTTAAAATGAACTTTCTGTCAAAGTATTAAGGTTTACTTTACACTAGCAGGGGTTACGAATATGTCTCTAGGTTATCATGCGCGTGCGCACCCCACGGCTATGCCCTTTGTGATGACTTTTGATTGGTGATTGGATATTCAGTCACATTCTAAATTAATTACTGGTATATAAAAGATGTAATTATATTTGATATTAGTACGCATTTGTACTTTTCCACGAATAGCTTTTAATTAGTAATTTTATTGTGGAAACCAATTAGATTTAAATTGGTAATCGCTACTGGATATGTTCTCACGAACATTTATGTTCGTACATGTAATATTTTTAATGTTAAGTTTAATAGTTCTTAATTTAAATTAACTGAAATTTTAATTTTTAATTTTGATTTTTTATGATTTCGGTATTTTATTAATGATGATCATAATTATTTTGCATTTCACATAGTTTTTACATTTGACTTTAAATTATAAAACATTAATGTTTATTTTTAATACTCGATTGAAAATCAGGAGTGGTATAAGTTTGGTGTGTCTATGTGTCCGATGCTTGATAACTATTAAACGGATGGACTGATTTTGAAACAAATATTTTTGTTTCAAAGCTGGCGTGATTTGAGTTTGTTCTTAGCTACATTTCTTATAGGTTTTGTCGGAGAGTTTTCAGATTTTTTAATTTTAGTATTGTTACTGTAGTGATTACCTGATTTATGACGTGAATAATAAATGTTCCGATGTCTCGGTCTTGTTGTTAAAGTTTTGAAGAATATATATATATTCATTCGATTACATTCAAGAGCATTACATTACGTTTTTCCCCGTGTTGGTCCGGGCTCCTTTGCAGAATAGACCATCTGCCTTCCTGCCAGGCAGCTTGTAAAAGGCGAGCATAGGCTTACCGTCACTAACACCGTGACATCCTACTAGGTGGTAGAGTTTCGCAGCGACTCACCCGGATTGGTATCACCGCCTTACCTATTCCTGCCGCCATAACGACATGACGTGTTCCAGTTTGGAGGGTAAGGTAGCCGGTAAACTTACTTTTGCTCGAGGCCTAACATCCCGGCCTCAGGTTGGCAACGCACCATTATCACCTTTGGTATCTCTAGGCGGCGTGAATTTCTTACCATCAGGAAATCCGTCTGCTTGTTTGCCTTCCAACATCATAAAAAAAGTAAATATTAGCCTCATTTAGTGGTCGGCGCGTTGACTTGAACGCATGCCTGGGACGAGCTCGGATGACGTGTGCGATAAAGGGAGCATAGCTGAAAATTGGTCTAGTTGAGGAGTGGGAGGATATTTCCCAACATCGAATCCGAAACTTGGTAATCATCATGTCAAATCGCTTAGAAAGCATTTTAAGGTCACGAGAAGGTAACACAAAACACTAAAAATTTGAAAAAAAATTAAAAGCATTAGCAAAAGTAGTGTTACAATACTTTCGTTTTATGACAAGCAGGTCGTATGTTTGTTATTTTCTTATTTTACAAAATAAAGTAGTAAGTAATGTATAAGTTTTATTTATTTCGTTGACAAGATTTAAAATTTTGTTTCAGATACAGTTTAAATTATTAGGAATACCTTTTTCATTTTGGAGATATTTAGGTTTCTTTAAACGACCCAAATTACTTGTTCTCGAGTGTATCAAATATAAGTACTATTGAATTCTAATAATCACAGATAACGGGGGTATATTTTTTATGTTATCAATAGGCAAATATAGCTATTCTATACCGGCCGCCATGGTCCAGGTACTGCTTACTTCATGTTTTTGTATTCTATAATACAATGTTACCATATTTTTCTAAAAAAATACCCGAATATATTAAATACATTCTTTCCCGTATTCAATTTACTGCGCTTTGTATTAAGGAAGAAATAAAAGAAAGAACTCTCCGGAAATTGTTTTTATATAACCTTCTCACGTTTTGTTCTCCATTTAAGGTTCTGTTTAAACAATACGGAGTGTTAACTCTGATATAAATTACTTTGCCCAAAGGATGCCCTGTTTTTCGCAAGACGAGGAAAACTTTGGCAATCATCCTTTTTACCCAAAGCTCGTGCTGTGCTTCGTTTGAATGTTAGTTCAAACTTGTAGTGTAAAAGTGTACATGTAAATAACAAAAGTCGATGCTCTGTCTACTTCGCACGGGTCTTGGCGTTAAGAGATGCATAAAAAGAAGAAACTGAAGACCACAAACATCAGGAACTTCAAATAAACATATTGTCGAATGTGCTTAATAGAATAGATAAACCACCTCTGTGGACTTGACTTCACGGGGTGCCGGGTTCGATTCCCGGGTAGGGCAACAAAAGGAAAATATGGTTTTGTATGTGTTTGTGGAAATTGTGCTTGCCACCTATCACATTGTGGGACTTAGTGTTTCCAGCTAGTTTTGGGACTAGCAGCTAGACGCACAATGCCCCTGTTGTGCGTCTGCCTACTTCTTCGAGGACATGGGCTAAGATATTTTACTTTACTTTAGAGTAAGTATTACTTTACAGAAACATAATCACATGGATCAGTAATTATCGAAATGGCTGAAGTCTGAACCAAAACTTGACTGACAAAATGGACATATTATTGTTGTTTGTGCAAAGAGATCCTCTCCCCTGAAAGAGTCGTAGTAAACTCCTTCCAGCGTTGAGTATATTGCGTCATATATATCTTTAAACCATGAGGCTAGCAGAAGAAGCTACAGGAGGTCATACTCCTAAGAAAGACCTAAACATATTTCCAAATATTGCTAACTCTGATGTGCTCATGACTGCTACAGTCTTTTGGGGGTTTATTTTTGAAAAAAATAGCTAATAGTAAAAAGTTTTTGAATTCGAATCTCAATTGGTTATATTTTTTATTATTGTAATTTGTCAAAATGCCATCATAGCAGAACGCAACTTGCATAAAACTAATTTCAACTGCATAAAAATGAAGACAAGTGAAGTGGTCCATTCAAACGCGGCACAAGAAAAATAAAAACAGAAATAGATGCCAAAAAATAGCCTCAATAGCACAAGTTTGCTCCAACCACTTTACCTGAGCGCCCTACTTTCCTCGCATAAATATTCCCGCGTAAACAACAGATGGCTTGGATTACCCGCTTATTGGAGATCGCGTAAACAGAGTGAGATCAAACGGACTGCTTAGGGTTGGTTCATTTTGTTGGAAGAAAAAAAAACGGATTTTCTGAGAATAAATAAAACAAATGATAAATAAATATAATTTAAAAGATTGCATTAATCTCATTTGGTCTAGCGGTCCGGCGTCGGATTTAACTTATTAAGGTCCCAGGTTCGATCCCTAGGTCAGACAACAATAAAAAATGGGTATTCTCGATTATCTTGTAAAATTAACGTTGCCTGGGATTGGGTTAATTGATTTTCCACCACGTAACTTTACACCATGTAATCCACCTCTTCCTTTGCCCTTAGTTAAGTTAGGATGTTTACCATATTCTTCATGGCGTTGTTCCAGAAATCTATTAAAAATATATAATATTTGTATTTCGAGTGTTAGTCAATGATACTAAGTTCCGCTTTAGATTTGTAACACACCAAACTGTCTTTGGTTATTATTAATAATAAGGTTTGGTTAATAAGTGATATGTTTTATAAGGATATGCGTTTTTTTATTTTCTAACTCCATCAAAAGTGTGTTATAGAATTTTTGAGTGTTTTTTATGAGATTAAAAACTAAACGAGCAGATTTCTTGATGGTCGGAAATTCACGTGGCCTAAAAACAGTGAAGGTGGTTGAACATAATAGAATAAAAAAGAACAGATAATATGTTTATTCACATACAAGATACAGGAGGCACTTTTGACGGTAATGATGCGTTGCCAACCTGAGGCTGGGAAGTTAGGCCTCGAGCAAAAGTAAATTTTACGTTTACCTTCTCTTCCGAATCGGATCACGTCAATCGCAAGTACTCACGTTATAGCGGCAGGATTAGGTCAGGTAGTGGTACCAATCCGGGCGAGTCGCTACAAAACGCTACCACCTAGTCAGATGTTTCAGAGGCTATGCTCGTATTTTGCCAGCTGCCTGGAAGACAGACAGATGGTCTATTCTGCAAAGGAGTGAGCACCAATACGGGGGAAATTAAACTTCTATATCTATTTGTGCACTAAAAAATATACTTTTTGTTTATTAAATTTAAACAAATAAAATAGTCATTAGTGACAACCCTAAGCCTCCAGTGAAAAAGACGTTTGTATTATGTTATCGCCGATGTGGTATTGTTAGGGGATAGACGGACGGACAAAATAAAACTGGTCACTTTGATGTGCTATCTAACATATTAACACAAACGAAATAACAAACATGTCTATTTCCTTTCAATCTTTTTAGAGTAAAAGAAGAAATTCTTTGGCCTTTTACAAAACATATAAAGCGGGGCGCTCAACTCTAATGCGTGTTTGAAAATTGTGAATGTGTTTTTAATTTATTAAAATCTCTATAATATCTAAATATTAATACGTGATGCCAAAACTTTGAAACCCTTTTTACGAAAATTGCGAGGACGCAGGAGCATAACAGAACGCTAATATTTTTCACTAATAATGCTTATAAAGTACATTAAATCAATAAATAAAACATTACCCACACTACCATGCATTTGACACACACAAACAAATATATTGATGATAACGATTAAAGATCACAGATGGCGCACCATACAGTTTGGAAACAAAGTAGTTGGTCCCGAGAAATTAAGATTGAGTTCTTACAAACAAGATATTACAATTTATTGTGGTCGAATTTCGACCAACGGGCGACCACTGGTTCATTAAAATCTCTATAAATAGAAATGAATCCCCATTTCGCGTGTTTGCACCACGCTTGACCGGTGGACCAATTTTGCTAATTCTGTTTTTGTTGTATTGGTTATTGTCAGGGACGGATCCTATAAAGAGATAAACCTGAAAATTGCAGGGAAGTTGGGAAAAACAATGCTTTTATCCACACAAACTGTTTGTAGCTGTTCATCTGAAGCGGCTAGTTTTCCAAAAAAAACACATTGCCTGGTATTTAATAGGTGCCTAGTATGCTATAGGTTTACTACCCATATTGTGAGAGAATAAGTACTTTTAACTAATCCTTGGTGCCTTGATTGTGCTTCTGCTTGTATCTTCAAGGATACGGGTATGAAGATATTTACTTGCTTATTATTAAAAAAGTGAAAATCTTTAGCCCATATCCCCGAAGATGTATGTACAGTCACAACCAAGACACCCCTGACTAGCCGAAGACACTAAGTACTACAATGTGATAGGTATCGCCAACCGGGCACTTATCCAATTCCAAGCAACGTTATTTTTATAACCGCTAGATCACATAGGCGATAGTAAAAATGTTAGTGGTTTATGTCAAGTTGTATTTAAAATCCTGGGTCCGCTGTGTAGTAAATCATCTGCCCCTTCGCCAGGCAACTCGTAAGATCCTAAGCATAGTTCATACATTAGCCTAACACCCTGCCTACAGGATAGCAACGTACCTATAACATCGGCGGTGTTACACGGTTGTGTCTTACCATCAGGAAATCAGAGTGCAATGAGTTTCCATACTGTCAAATTTTTATGGTGCCCCGACTATAAGATTTCCAGAGGGCTATGGAGTCACATTTGAATTGTAGTTACTCATATTTATCGCCTTTGTGGTCTAGCCGGACCGTCGGACTAGACTTCTTTAGGTCCCAAGTTCGCTCCCCAATCGAATGAAAAAAATAATAGAAAATGTATATTTTCAATTTTATGATAAAAAACGTTGTCCGGGAATGGATATGTGCCTGGCTGGCGATAGGCTTGCCACCTATCACATTGTGGGACTAACTGTCTTCGTCCAGTCGTAGGTGCCCTAGTTGTGCTCGTGCCTACACCTTTGGGTACATGGCGTGAAGATACTACATATTATCATGAGATTCAAATTATCGTTTTCCAATAAAGAATACCGTCGTTTTGTAATAGAATACGTTTCGAAACATATTTCGTGTCCAAAACTAAGAATATTCCATCGTTTCCTTCTGGCAATGTCATATATAGTATGTTTACATTGGCCATAAAAAGAATTTCATAGACATGTCGGTTTTTAAAATTCTTGTACACTGGCAGAGAAAAGTGTTTTCCTGTTTCACATATATTTATTTTTTCTTCTTTCTTTCTACAGCAATTTATTATATTTGATATTTTCCATCGTTGGCGCTTGGTAAAACTTCCAAATATTCATCCTGATGATGCTGTCATAAGCAAAACCGGTAGGCTAATTATAAAATAATAAATTATAAGTGATAAAACAGTACAAGTGTTTCTGCATGTAAAAATATGAATAGTAATTTATTGTTTATGACTAATTAAATTTTAATACTTCGGCAGTATTGTGTTCAAGAGTACCTAAAATGACATATCCAATTCCAATTTCCAATTTGCATAAAATCAAGATTCAAGATTAATCCTATTCTTTTCTCTTCAGGTGCCATCAATAAAAAGTATGCAATCGAATTAATTATAAAAATTTTGTAATTTTGAACGCTCTTGACCGATTTCTTATTTTTTAATTATCCAAAAAAAATTAAAGTTTTGTATTATGTGTGCGACTGTACGATGTGGGATGCGCACGCGCACGTGTCACAAACCACAGCACACACGCCCGCCCACGTAATGGACGTGTTTATTAATACCGGCCATTATGGTTTATACATAGCCATACTCTATACCAGTACACGTTTATGAAGATACCAAACAGGCTACTTTATTACAGACGGAATTATCACTTCCTTTTTTTTTCAATATTCAGTTTTTTAGGATAAGACATTTTCATTTCTGCCAAAATTGGTGCATGGCTTATCTGTGAATTACTTTTGAATCTCTATATTCAAATTGGAAATTGGAATCTGATTTGTGCTAGTTTGGTCGCTTGAACATTAAACTACATCTAAGTTTATAAAATTCTCGTGTCATGGTGTGTGTGATCGAACTCCTCCGAAACGGTTAGACCGATTCTCATGAAATTTTGTGAGCATAATAAGTAGGTTTAAGAATCAGCCAACATCTGTTTTTCATATCCCCAAGTAATGAGGGTGATTTACCCCATTTTTTTAATAAAATTACAATAAAAATGTAGCAGAACAACGTCTGCCGGTTCAGCTAGTAATATATAATCGCCTCTGTCCGGTGTTGGACTTGACTTCTATAGTCCCGGGTTCGACCCAGGCATATATCTAAACCTAGACAATGTTGTTTTAGAAAACTGAAAAAAGTTTATTACTCACCCAACCCGGCCAACAAAAAGAAAATTGGATTTTTCCAATCTTCTAATTAAAAAAAAAATGGTCGGGATTGGAAATGTGCCCGGTTGGCGATAGGCTTGCCACCTATCACATTGTGGGACTTAGTGTCTTCGGCTAGTCGTGGTTGCCTTGGTTGTACCTCTGCCTACCTCTTCGGGGATATGGGCTTGAAGATACATAATTAATTATATAAACTTCTGTAATTAATCTTGAATTAAATATAAAAAAAGTTAGAATATAAATAAATATTATGTAATTATATAATACTTTTTGCCAATGTTAAAATATTCGGTTCAGTTGTTGGACTTGACTGCATGAGGTCCCGGGTTCGAATCCCGGGTCGGGCAACAAAAAGAAAATTTGGTTTTTCCAATTTCCTAATAAAAAAATGTTGCTCGGGGTAGGATATGTGCCCGGTTGGCGATAGTCTTGCCACCTATCACATTGTGGGACTTAGTATCTTCGGCTAGTCGTGGGTGCCCTGGTTGTGCTTCTGCCTACCTCTTCGGGGATATGGGCGTGAAGACAGTATAGTAAAACGTAAAATATTTTGTTTAAATATTTTTTTGTAACGTCTTTTAATACAGATAAATTATTTTCATTTATTCATTTTGTTAACCGACTTTAAAAAAAGGAGATTATATTCCGTTTCGGATTATAAAGTAGACGGTAAACTTACTTTTGCGCATAACATCCCGGCCTCAGGTTGGCAACGCATTATTTTTGGTGCCTTTAAACGGCCTGAATTTCTGAACATCAGGAAATCCGTCTGCTTTCTTTCCGATATCATAAAAAAACACTACACCAAAGAAGCGGTATTGTACATGTATATCTTCCAAGCGTGTTTTACGTGTTCAGTGACCAGAAATTCTTTCCCATTAAGCTGAATATTAATCAGTATTCCCATATAGGTCACTGTGACCGTCCTGCCACATGTCGGTATATAACTATGCTATATACTAAATGTGATAGCACTGCCAAGGTCGCACGTGGAGTTTATGTAATACTCTATTGTTTAACATGAGACATTATATACTATAATTATATATAAAACCACGTGGTACGGTGCAAGTGTGCAAAGATTTTTTATGATTTTTTAACAGACTTCAAAGGTTATATTATGTTTGACGCTTATATAAATATACTTCAAAGGAGTTTTTGAACTGAAAACTTCTTTAGCGGCGTTGCGCACTTTTTTTGGAATGGGTAAAAACTTCTAAACTCGCGTTAGGACACGTGACCTGATCGAAAATACGTAAGAAGGCGCAGGGCGCTTGCGCGAATGTTTGTGTACGATAGCGCAATAAATGAATATTGTATTCTACCACATAAATTAGTGTACTTTCATACTGATAATTAAAGCAATTCGTGCAAAATTATTCCCAAACCATTCAATAATATCAAACATGCACTACGTTAATATTCTAGTTTTTACTTCTGCTGGCACTCCCGGAGTGCAACCAGTTTTTTTAATATGACTAATGTGTTGCCAAACTCGCGGTTTGTATAGCTTCAACGGGCTTACATTTTTAATGCCTATATATTTAATTATTTTAATAGATTTACACTTTTTATTTAAAAGAGGAGGAGGACTTTCCAGGTTGGGATCACCTGCAACACAATATGGAAATGACGATGGCATGCCAGAGAAATCTAGTAAAATCTTCAATTTTGTGTATACTTCGGTGACATAATATTACAATTGAAGTCGGCTTTTCTCTTTGTTGGTCCGGGCTTCTTTGCAGAAAAGACCAACTGTTTTCTGCCAGGCAGCTCGTAAAAGGCGAGAATAGGCTTACCGTGACAAACACCGTGACATCCTACCAGGTGGTAGAGTTTTGCAGCGACTCGTCCGGATTGGTACTACCGCCTTACCTTTTCCTGCCGCCATAACGTTAATGCTTGCCGTTGACGTGTTTTAGTTCGGAGGGTAATGTAGGCGGTAAACTTACTTTTGCTCTAGAGCCTTTTTTTTTGGCCTAGGCCTAAGATCCCGGCCATCCATTACCACCTTTGGTGTCTCTAGACGGCGTGAATTTCTTACCATCAGGAAATCTGTCTGCTTGTTTACTTTCCATTGTCATAAAAAAACAGTTTGACAGCGCTTAAAATAATAATATATTTTTTTAAAATAATATTCGGGCTATTTAAAAATGTAAAACATAAGACAAGCAAATACTTTGCTTACTTTGGGGTTAGATATACTTAGTGTAACTTCTCTAAAAAAACGGCTCTACCGATTTTTATGTAATTTTATGTAAGATCGAGAGTAGGTCGTAAACTAGGTGTATAGTAAATTATAGGTGATGTTGCAGTACCACGTTTGCCGGGTCAGCTAGTTTATACATCAAAATTGTAAAAAAACTACATTAGACAATTTTTTTTAAGTGTAGGGACGAGATGACCTTATTGCCGTTTTTTTAAAGCGATCAACGAACAAGCTCATAGGTCTACTGGTGGTAAGAAATAACCATGGCCGACAAACACCACAGGTGTAACAGGTGCGTTGCTTTTCAATGTCCGGAATGTTAGGCCGGATGTGCAAGTCATTAAGACTAGTCTACCCTCCAGAATGGGTTATTAATATGCGTATATTTGGTTTTTTTGGTATGTTTAGAAGGTAAAAGAATCAGACGATCTGATGCCGTGGTAACTTCTTGGATACGTAAGTTTACTGGCCATTATAACCTTGAAACAGCAACATAAAAAGCGAACGCTGACGTTAATTTTACTGGATTATTTTGCCAGTCCTGCTAGTAATAACTATTTTAAGATATAGGGTACTGTGCAGCATTTCTTTCTGTTTAGTACCTACCTAGGCTTTACTTTTCCTGCGACACAACGTAACAACGTAAGTGCTCCTCATTATCATGTTACGTGCTTGAAGGTAGGGCAGCATGAAGATTTGCACAAACACTGGTAGATTTCGAATAAATGTTTGTTACTTTTTGACCCAATAGCTACTGAAAATAAATGGATAAAACTTAAGTCATATGTTCAATAGAACTAGTGGCAGCCCATTGGTCAAAATTCGACCATAATAAATTTTAATATCTTGTTGATAAGAACGCCATCTTCATTTCTCAAGACCAACTACTTTGTTTCCGAACTGTATGGTGCGTCATCTGTAATCTTTTATCGTTATCATTAATATATTTATTTGTGAGTGTCCAATGCGTGGTAGTGTGGGTAATGTTCTATTTATTGATTTATTGTACTTTTTAAGCATTATTATTGAAAAATATTAGCGTTTTGTACTTCTCCTACCCATAAACTATAAGTGTGCCAAATTTGATGCTCCTCCTTTAGCGCAATTTTCGTAAAAAGGGGTCCAAAGTTTTTGCTTCATGTGTTAATATATAGATACGTAAAGATTATTGTATAAAGATTACATATAGTTTAAAACGCGGGTGGAACATAGCAACCATAGTCAAAAATATTTACTCCAAGAGTTCTACGAATGAAACATACTCATTCTGTATTTTTACCACTACGCATGGGTTAGAAAAAATAAACACGCTGTATTCCCACTACACGAACGTTTGATGTTATTTGTAGCACCCTGTGCGGGAGGGTCTGTTTGTTTTTGAAGCTAAGGGTACGTTTTATGACTTCCAGATAGTTATCTTATCTCTGTGGTCTAGCGGTTCAGGTGTTGGACTAAACTGCATGAGGTCCCGTGTTCGAATCTCGAATCGGGCAACGATAAGAAAATTGGGTTTTTTCCAATTTTCTATTAAAAAAATGTTGCTTGGGATTGGATATGTGCCCGGTTGGCGATAGGCTTGACACCTATCACATTGTGGGACTTAGTGTCTTCGGCTAGTCGTGGGTTGTGCATCTGCCTAACTCTTCGGGGATATGGGCGTGAAGATACTGTATAAATATTATCTAAGTCTAGAGTTATTTTTAATGAATTCAGAAGATAAACGATCAGACGGATTTCTTATAGACACCAAAGTGGTGGTGCGTTGCTAATCTGAGGGGTGTAAAAGGTAAATAAACCTAGCGATGGAGTCATCACAACCCGAAGACGGATAGTCTTAAAAATAATTATAGAGCGTAACTATTACTACACGAGTAGTAGATTCTATAATTAGATATTCCGAGGCCACTGTTGTTTGCATTGTAAATAATCCACGTGTCTACTGTTCGCCGAGCACTGACGTTATATAACCACTCATACATTTTATCTTACCTGTGATTTGTGATAAACATTCGCTTCAGAGATATTATAAATACAAGAAATTAAATATACATACATAGGGTTACTAATAAGTAACGTATAACCTTTCTTAGGCGGCTTTAGTACATCAGAAGAAATAAGTCTACTTTGCAGATGTCAAAAATTGCGTAGTTCAGAAATTACAGACATAGCAACATTCAGTAAAATAATAAAATACCAAAGTAACTTGAAATCTGGAATGTAAAGAAACATTAGAAACACTTGCTTTCGCCCGCGACTCCGTCCGCTCGGATGTCAGTCTAAAACTGAAAAATTGAGATTTATTATTTTTCTAGGATAAAAAGTATCCCATTCTATGCCCATTATAATAAGGTATAATTATACCAAGTTTCATCGAAATCGAACTGTTAGTTTTCACGTGATGCCTTTCATACCAACAGACAGACAAAAATTTTTTTAATCACATATTTGGGTTTGGTATCGATCCAGTCACACCTCTGCTATTTATTTTTTTTCAATATTTTTAATGTACAGAATTGAATCTTCTACAGATTTATTATATATGTATAGATACAGGTCATCCTACGTACCTATACGTATCGTATACGTATACGTATATCTTAACACCGAGTACCTTTGCAGGACAGGCAAAGCTTATTAAGTGCCAAATAAACGAAGTCCACGGGTCGGCTTGTGTATAATAAATACACATATAGTACCTGTAGCTCACGACGTTGTCCAAAAGCCCGGTGAAGTTGTTAAAAGCGCGAGGTTGGCAACATATTAGTCATTCAAAAAATTAACGTTGTCCGGTTAATTGTCCCACAAGAACATTTTTTGGGGATTAAAATAATCGTATGTGTTAATCCAAGTTACCCTCTATCTGTGTGCCAAATTTGACGAAAATAGATTCAGCATTTTTGCGTGACGGAATAACAAACAAACTTTTTTTTTAATGATATTGGAAGGCAAACAAGCAGACGGATTTCCTGATAGTAAGAAATTCACGCCGCCTAGAGACACCAAAGGTGGTAATGGTGCGTTGCCAACCTGGGACCGGGATGTTAGGCCTCGAGCAAAAGTAAGTTTACCGGCTACCTTACCCTCCGAACCGGAACACGTCATGACGTTATGGCGGCAGGAATAGGTAAGGCGGTGGTACCAATCCGGGCGAGTCGCTGCTAAACTCTACCCCCTAGTCAGAATTCACGGTATTAGTGACGGCGAGCCTTTGCTCGCCTTTTACGAGCTGCCTGGCAAGGAAGGCAGATGGTCTATTCTACAAAGGAGCCCGGACCAACACGGGGAAATATATAAACATACAAACTTTTGCTTTTATGATAATACTTACAAACGTCCCTAACTTCATCCACATTCATTACTCTTTTCAAAACACGCCGGTTTTGGACACTCTTGACACCACCCCCGGATAATACCCAAGCGATTTGGGCGTGGAATGACAACCTCGGCTTAAATTTTTAATGTATACCGTAAAAATATCAAAACTCCGCTATCCTATCAAATTTTGTTTACTTGCTGCCCCGTAAACTTCGTACTGCGTAACGTCAACTTTTATTACCTACTTTGTGTGTGTTAATACTTGTATTTTTTATACCTTCTCCGGATTTGTTCATTGTCATAGGTACCTTTAAAGTAGGATAGGACAGCTAACAAGCACATGGCTCTAATGATGGTAAGAGGCAACCATGGTTAATGGCATGGTAGACTTAAAATGCTTTGCTTTTAATTTGCTTCTCCTGTAATCCGAATTGATTTTAAGATTTGTAGCATAAGAACAATTTATCTCACAGGAATTGAACCATCATCTTCGTCTCTTGCTGATCACAAAATCGATTGAAAATAATTACATTATTCAACATTTTTAACAACTGACAAAACCTAAATTACCAGCCATGTTATGAACCATCCATATAGTTACGAGTATGAACCATCTCGATTTCCTCAGTTTTCAAACAAAAAGCAGCATGGAAATCGGTCAATTCGTTATATAGTTATGATGCCATAGATAGACAGACGCGTATACGTACACAGACAGGGTACATTTACAGTACCTATCTTTTTCTGTAGGGGATTAAAAATAAATAAAAATATCATTTCGTTAATCCTCAGTAGTTCGACTGGAAAAGAGCATAGTCATTGCAAGATCAAGATGGCGAATTCAGGTCAAATCTTTAAAAAAAATTGTCAAAATGTTTCTCCGTGTTGGCCTGGGCTCCTTTGCAGAATAGACCATCTGCCTTCCTGCCCAGCAGCTCGTAAAGGCGAGCATAGGCTTAACTTCACTAGCACCGTGACATCCTACTAGGTGGTACTAGGTGGCAGTGACTCGCCAGGATTGGTACTGCCGCCCTACCTGTTCATGCTGCCTTAACGTCCAATGCTTGCCGTTAACATATTCCGGTTTGGACAATAAGGTAGCCGGTAAACTTACTTTTGCTTTTGTCTAACATACCGGTCTTAGTTTAGCAACACACTACCACCACCTATGGTGTCTCTAGGCGGCGTGAATTTCCTACCATTAGGAAATACGTCTGCTTGTTTGCCTTCCAGTAGGTATCATAAAAAAGTGACCTTTAGTTTTGTGGTAGTGGAATTTCACCAAACGCCGACGATAGAAATTAAATCCTGTTTATCGATCTAGGTCAGAATTATGTCTTCGTGAGTGACATTCGATATTTTATAAAATTAGCATTTTATGCCCATTGAAATCTCTGATACCACACATGTTGATGGTTTCTTGGGGTTTACAGGTCGTAAAAAGTTACTGCGACAAATGTCGGACTACAAAGCTATCTATATCGGAAGGACCACCGGCTGTCATCGGCTCGGTTTAGTTATAGTCTAAGATCCGAAGTTAGGTCGACCTACACCGAGCTGACAATAGGATGAAACCGGTTTCATATTTTTTTACTTGGAAGATGAACATGCTTGGGGATAGAGGTTTTAATCTCCCACTGCGATTTGTAATGTGATTTGTTGTACATTTTATTTAAGTTAAAGTAAGATTGTAATTTACATTTTTAATCTAGTTTATATTGAAATTATTATTATTGAAAAAAGACAAGCCCACTGAGTTTCTTTCGCCGGATCTTCTCAGTGTGTGGCCGCATTCCGATCCGGTGGTAGTTTAAAAAAATGTCGACGCGCACAAACACCACTTGTATGGTTCAAGTGAATAAAGATATTTCTGATTCTGATTCATCATTTCAATCAAACATCATTTGCTATCAAGCAAATTTAGTATATCAGAAAAAATGGGTTGCCTAAAAATCGTGGACATTTTTTATTTTATTTTTTAAAACGTTTTTTATTTATTTATTAATGCATTGTTACAATTTTATCGCGACATAAAGTAGTTATAAGACGAAGTTGCAGAAGTTGGGTTGCCTGTTATTTATCTGGATTGCCAGGTTTAAGCAGATAATTGTCGATGCTAGTTACTTTTATCGGGTTCGGATATTAGAAAAAAATGTATTACATATGTGCTATTTTATTACAATTTTTATTACTGTTTATGTTGATATATAGAGTTGCCTAAAAAAATTGGAAACATGTAATTTTTTTTAAATAATTAAAAATGTTTGGTCCGGGATTCGTTTAGTAAATAAACTTTTAATATGATCGCTAATATACTTACTTTACTATAAAATGTTTTATTCAGTTATCAGTTCGGTGTAAGTTGATGTAGGTTCGGATCTTCTACTATTAGTAGTCCGTAGTTTAAAGTAAGGGCATCATACACTGTCATTAAATTTGCATTGAAATCGTTAGATGCATTTTGTAGTTTCAGTTGTCACCGTAATCGATTTGAAGTCGACTGACTTCGATTTCCCTTCAAATTTCTGACTACAATGCTATCTATTGAATTAACCACCTGCTAAACTCGATTTAGTTTTTTGGGTAATTAAATACTGTGTGTATTGAAATTTTAAAATTATGGAAAAATATGATAACTGTCTCCCTGTGCCAAAAAATGTTAGTCTCGACTCTTGTTTTTTTAGAAAAAATGTTTTTTAAGGAGAGTCAACTAATGACTTAGGGTTTTCAGGGAGTTTTCCTAATTTTTTATCACATTGGAAGGCAAACAAGCAGACGGATTTTCTGATTGTAAGAAATTCACGCCGTCTAGAGACAGTAAAGGAAGTAGTGCGTTGCCAATCTAAGGCTGGAATGTTAGACCTCGATAAAATTACTTTTACTCGAGGCCTAACATCCCGGCCTCAGGTTGGCAATGCGCCATTGGCTTGTTTGCCTTGTAATGTAAAAAAAAGTAGAAATTTTCTGTTTGAAGACAAATTTTTTTTAGACAAATTTGCCGTTAAAATTGTCAAAACGGCAAAAAATACGTATAAAGTTATAAGGAAAATGGCAGTTCTCCGTATTCCAGTTTAAAGGGTAAGGCAGTTCCTAATCCTACCAACCTTCTGGTTTACAATACACCCTTATCATGTTTGGTATATAGGTGACCTTCAGTTTTGAATAAAAGGATACCAATTAAAAAAGAAACGTAGTTCTTTCCCTTTGAAATAATACTGATAATAATAATTACTGTTTCTCGCCTTGAATACTGACGGTCTAGTCAAAAGACACCACCGTTAGTAGATATCTGTTTTTATATTTTCAATATTTTTATTTGTTAAATGTAATGTATGTATTGTATATAATAATAATAATAATAAATATTCCTGAAAAGTCCACAAATTTTATTGGGTGTTAGTCAACAATACTAATACAGAGAAATACTTAAAAATAAACCAGAATAAATGAAACGAGAATTCATAATATTATATAGAAAGTTAGTGTGCACCGAGCTTTATATTGTTTTCAGTGGAGAATCTCAACAACTTAACTAACACATAAAATCTCCGATTTTACGGTGTCTAATTAAAATTTTAACAGTTTTTTGCTTTATGTTTGGTTGTGTGGTGACAGCTCCGGAATAGATGCGATTTTTTGTGTAAATATTTATTTTTGCTCTCTCTGACGATGTGAGAATGAAACTGTTGCGTTTTAATAAAATAAATATCTTCACCCTCATATCCCCGAAGTGGTTGGCAGAGGCATAACCAAGGCACCCACGACTAGCCCAAGACACTGAGTCCCACAATGTGATAGGTGGCAAGCATATCACCAACCGGGCTCATTGAGTTTTAATACGAATTAATTAATAGATTTTTTAGAATAAGTATAAAGTGATAGATACCTTTTTGTTACTGTATTTAATTAAAACTATCACATTATAACTACATAATTGATTAAATAAATTAAAATCTAGGGAGGTATTTATATAAAAATGATTCCCAGAAATATATAAATAAATAATATAATTTTGCTTATAAATTATTTGGAGAGTCTAGGAAAGGTTTAATGAATAAAGAAATGGGAAAAACTAATACGAAACAAGGAAAAATAACATGTTGCATTCTTTCATACAAGACTGAATAGTTAAAACGAAGTTCGTTGGGACAGCTAGTTCAATGCAAATACTAGGCGTAAGATGTGGCTTTGCTCTCGTTTTTACGTGTTGGCCTGATTACATTGTGTAGAACAATCCATCTGTCTTCCGGTACTGTCAAACAACTCGTACGAGATGAGAATAGACTAAACGGGTTATTACCAACACCTCTGGTAGTAGAATGAATATCTTCATGCCAAGTCTCTTACGGCCAATATTAATAATCAATCCTAATCCAAAACTCGCTGTCCAAGATTGATATTTTGATCCATTTTTATGTTATCGCTTGCCAATAACATATCAGTGGACTGGATAAGTATGGCAATTAGGTATGGGATAGGCCCGCGGATACGCAGCTATCTAGATTGCTTGAAATCCATTAGATTGAGATACATTATTAACATTGGCCGTTAGAGGATAACAGACAGTATAACGTGTCAAATGTCACGTTTCCTAAAAATCTGCCTAGCTTCAGTCGCATTAATTTTAATCCAAATTTTAGTTTAAAATCAAAAAGTAAATAGCACATATACATATTATTTAATATAATATGCTTTTATTCACATTCACCTTACAAGAGGCACTTGTGACGAGTCTATATAAAATAAAAAATAATGGGCCTACCTGAATATTTTTTATAAAGTGTCTTCACGCCCATATCCCCTAAGAGGTAGGCAGAGGTACAACCAGGCACCCACGACTAGCCGAAGACACTAAGTCCCACAATGTGATAGGTAGCAAGCCTATCGCCTACCGGGCACATTTTCAATGCCGACCAACATTTTGTAACTAGAAAATTGGAAAAAAACCAATTTTCTTTTTGTTGCCCGACCCAGGACCTCGGGTCAAGTCACTTGACTGCATGGTCCCGGACTTTGACTCAAGTCCAACACCCGGACCGCTAGACCACAGAGGCGACTATACCATTATATACTATACATATTTTTATGATACCAATTCAAAACTATTTCGCATAAAAAAAAGACTTACGTAAATCAGTTAAGAAAAAGCCGCGAAATCGGTGTATATACACAAAAAATATGCCAGTTGAATTGAGAACCTCCCCCTTGTTTTGAAGTCGGTTAAAGACTATTCATGATTTAACAATATTTAAATCAAATCTTTAAAGTTCATTGAACTTTTCCAAATGCAAATACAATAGGATATGCCAAAATAATGGCAAGGTGTTCCACCACCTGCTATCTATCAACGAATTATTAATTTGTTTATAAAAAGTTATTAAGTACGGCTCGGTCATATGGAAAGAATGGCAGATGAAATTTTAACAAACAAGATACATTTCTCCGTGTTGGTCCGGGTTCTTTTGCGGAATAGACCATCTGCCTTCCTGTCAGGCAGCTCGTGAAAGGCGATCATAGGCTTGCCGTTAATAACACTGTGACATCTGACTAGGTGGTAGAGTTTCGCAGCGGCTCGTCTGGATTGGTACCACCGACTTATCTATTC
>NJDD01037682.1:39653-69847 GCA_002245505.1 Calephelis nemesis
TAACATCAGGGCTTTGCATTGACGTGTTCCGGTTCGAAAGATAAGGCACCATCTTCCCGGCATCAGGTGGGCAACCCAAAATTACCATATTTGGTGTCTCAAGGCGGTGTGAATTTCTTATCATCAGGAACTCCATTTGCTTGTTGCTTTCCAAAGTCATTATAAAGGGCATGCTCTGTTGGTTTGATGCTGTAGAAAGAATGACAATCAAGGTATCCCCGGCTACCGTATCCGTATCCTAGGTATCCTTGCCTGGCAGGCAGGCATCAAGGCAGATATAAAATGCGAATGTGCATGGATACCTAGGATACGGATACGGTAGTCGGGGATACCTTGATTGACATTCCATATTCAAATTGATCGGGTTTTATTCGAAGGTGGTGTCAAGAGTCTCCGTAGACGGTCTGTCTCTATGAAAAGGGAATAAGGATGATTTTTGCAATCCTGCCTAAGTTCGCAAAAATCGTAACATTTTATACTCTCAGCCTATCAGGTTAGGAACGTGGCGTGAAGCTAAGTATTTTTTTGTTATAGGACAGCGTATATGCAGGCTTATCTGATGCCAAGAGGAAACTGCCGCCTATGGAAAGTCACTACATAGTATAAAACAAAGTGGCTTCCTTTGTTCCTATGTCCCTTTATCTATATATTAATACGTGATGCCAAAACTTTGGACCCCTTTTTACGAAAATTGCATTTAGCACACTTATAGCTTATGTGTGGGGGAAGTGCAGAACGCTGATATGTTTTAATAATAATGCTTATAAAGTACGTTAAATCAGTAAATAAAACTTTTCCCACACTACGATTCATTTGACACACAAACAAATACGTTGATGATTACGATAAAAGATCACAGATGGCGCACTAAAAAGTTTGGAAACAAAGTAGTTGGTTTTGAGAAATGAAGATGACGTTCTTATCAACAAGATATTAAAATTTTTATGGTCGAATTTCTACCAACGGGTGACCAATAGTATGCTTAAATCTTTTAAACTACGCAACGGATTTTGATGCTGTTTTTTTTTAATAGATAAAGTGATTAAAGAGGAAGGTTTATATGTACATTTCATAACCGTGCGAAGCCGGGACGGGCCGCTAGTGATGTGTAAATGAGTTTAAATTATTTGAAGTCGAGTAAAATCGATAACATATCTTCCACATGCGAGAAATATCCGGGAGTGAATAATACATAGGAACAAGTCACAGTGTGTTAACTTGGGATGTTCCCACCGAACTTGGTACGTACTGATATTTTATCCAACAGTGTCCTTGAGGGTATGCGTTAAATAATAAGCTGTAGCGTTTTTAAACTCTCACAGAAACCAAGGGGTGTTATAAGTTAAATTTGATGTGTCTATGTGTGTGTGTTCGTATCTGTCTATAGCATTATGACTTTTAAACGGATGGACAGATTTCGGTGCGGTTTTTGTGAGTGAAAGCTCATGTGATCGAGGTGGTTTTTAGCTACATTACATAAAGATTTTGTTGAGGGCTCGTTAACCATTTTTAATTTTAGGATTATTAAACACTTATTGGAAAAAATCTTATAGTTACAGATACACTGCTCCTAAGCGATAAGAAAGCCTTTGTGGAAGTACCTTATGTTAAATGTTATATTAAAAGTGAAAAAGTGTCTAATTTTGTAATTGTTTGATGTATAATGAAGTGTATTCATTCATTCATTCACTAAGTTAGCTACACGGGCCTTTGGTGGTATAGAATACATTGACATACAAACTTTCTTCCCCTATTTAGGAGTCTTTGAGGGATTCTTAAAAAAAGTAGGCTATATTTGAACTTGTGTCCGCAATTATATGCATATCTTGCGACTTCGTCAACGTAGAATAATAACGATTTTCATACAAACTTCTATCTCTTATTATAGTCCTTTAGAGATTTTATTAAAAAAAACCCTGTGTTTGAGCTTAGATCTTTAACTATATGCATATCAAATTTCATTAAAATCGACTCAGGGTTAGCCGGGAAAGAGCAACAGACAAACAGACACAGTGTAGTTTATATATATGGAAGTATAGATTCAAACAAATATTATAGGGTGCCTGGGGATGTGGGTTCACTTTCGTGAAATAAATGGTTTGAAATGTATAACTTAGACCAGAAGCTAAGCGTTGGCAAAGTTTGGAGGAAAACCATCATAATTTGGGGTAAACGGGTGGATTTCATAAAATAGATGCCGGAAGTTCGGCGGTCACCCTGAAATTGTACGAAACTTGGAAACAACATTCTGTTATATATTAACTTCCAAGATGTATTTATCTTTATTACTTGTTTGTTATAACTTACTTAGCTGTTACAATTATTAGTGTATAAATAGCCGTTAAATGTGGGCCTCTTAAATAAGGTCAGAGTCGCTCAGCGTGCTACGGAGAGAGCTATGCTCGGTATTTCTCTGCGAGATATGATCCGTAATTCGGTGATCTGCAAGAGAACGAGAGTAACCGACATAGTTCAGAAAGTCAGCCAGCTGAAGTGGCAATGGGCAGGCACATTGCTCGTAGAACCGACAACCGCCGGGGAAGAAAGGTTCTCCAGTGGCGGCCTCGCACCGGAAGACGTAGTGTTGGACGACCTCCCACCCGGTGGACTGATGATCTGGTCAAAGTCGCGAAAAGTCGCTGGTTAGAAGCGAATGGTGACCGTGACTTGTGGCGTTCTTTGGTTGAGGCCTATGTCCAGCAGTGGAAGTCCTCCGGCTGATGATGATGATGATGATGAAATAGCCTGTAATCAGAAGCTTACAGGTGTGTCTGCGTTGATCCGGGTCCGCTGAAAGGAATAGACTATTTTCCTCTTTACCAGGTAGCTTGTAAATAAACCTGCACTCGCCACGGGTTTAAATGTTGGTCAAAAAACAAGACCACTGGTGGAAGAGTGCTGCGCAGCAGCTTGCCCAGGGATCCGAAATTTAAGAATTCCTGCCGCCAATAAGACTCTGTAGTCTGTCATGTTTCAATTTCCAGTCTGCAGGGTAGAGGCTACCCTACCTAGGGGGTAGACTTGCACAATTAAATAGGCCTTCCGTCCCGGCGTCAGGACATCGACGCACCTGTAACATCTATGGTGTCTGTAGGCCACGGTTAACTCTTACCATCAAGAGAGCTGTGTGTTTCTTTGCTGAGGTTTCAGATAAAAAAAAAATCCTATTTTATTGTAGTGTATCTGCAAGAGATGTTATTAATACAATTTGTTTAAAAATATATTACTATGTTACTATAAATACTTTGTTTTGAAAATTGAACCAGTCTATTTTTCTGAAAGACGTTACTAGAAAGAAATTGCTTTGAAACATGTTATGATACCTTATTTTACATAATGTTACCCGAGGCATTTAGTTTTGAAAAATGTTACTAGAGGTACTTTGCTTTGTAAAATGTCCCCTGGTAACATTTTTTGGAATATGTTACCCAAGATAATTTTTATTGAAAGATGTTACCAGGAAACAAAAGTGTTTAAATTGTTATGTATTAATAAAGACCGCCTACAGGGTAGGTAGGTATCAAGTAATATAAATCGTCCGTTTCAGACCAATATACTTTTTTATTGGTTTCTGGCGCGCGTTTTGAAAATTGTCTGCTTACATTAATATGTATTTCCAATTTGTTTTCTTTTAGAATTTGCGAATGGTTTGTTTATTATTATAAGTGAAAGAGTGTGTATTACTTTGTAAATTTTGGTGCACACTAAAGTGTTATTCATTCATTCATTCATGCATCTAAAATAAAATTAAGTTTGTGAACAGCAGAATCACCAACATTATTGATATTAAGTAGATCTTAGGAATATTTTTCCAAAGTTTCAGTTTTTAAGTACTATAAATTAATTGTCCCAACGACTCTAAGCCAGACGCTAACGTTGCTAAACTTGAAGCAGTTTATTGATTATCAAAATTTGGTATAGCAAGTGTATTTTCATATACATAAATAGTTTTTATATAAATAATTCGACTTGAAACATAACGGATATTGAATATTTAAAAATTGAAGTTTAATATTCAGACATTTTGCAATTAAATGTTACCGGAGCCACTTTGGTTAAGGTGTTACCTGAATCACTTTTAAAGTTTCTACCAGAAACACTTTGCTTTTGCTTTAAAATGAAATCTGTCATAAAAACCACACGCTGATATTTAGTCGTGCTAACCCATGACTGTCGGCTTATCAATTGAGTAGGATAATACGAAATTAAGGTTACAATGATAAATATACTAATTAAAAATTGGAGAAACATCTTTAAACTATAGATTTTCTCACGTGCGTTGATAAGTACACGCACCCATTTTTAATAATTAAAAGTTCGAAGAACCCCTGACAATTATATCCACTAAAATTAAAGTTTGGTAAGATAGGCGGTAGCTTGCAGCCTTTTTGTTTGGAGTTAAGTGTTACCAAAACACTTATGTTGTTGGCGTAAAAACTAGAAACACTAGTTGTTACCAGACTCACTTTGATAGAGTCTACCAAAAACACTTTGCTCTAAAAACACTACTAGAAACACTTTGGAGTTTTTAAAATTAAATATGGCATTGAAATCACAAGGTGTTATTCTAAACGGCATCTTTGATCGTAGGTCTATACATTAGACTACGTCGTTACAGTTACAAAGCCAAATTTCGTAATTAGGGATTAGAGGAACTTCAAACTTTAGATTTTCTACTGTAAGTGCTATAACTTATTTGACTTACGCCAGACGCTAAAATTGCTAAACTTTAAGTAAGATCATCATAATTCCGGATAAGCGGGAGTGCTCCATATAACAGAAGCCGGAAGCTCGGGTTCACGAAACTTCATGGAATATTCTAGATGCGGGTGTTTGGAGATAATATAATACGAACTTGTATGGAAACGTTCTTTGTAGAAGTTGACGTCAAGGGAATTAAATTTTTTTTGATATTATTTTTTTATTTATCGATACACCTATTCGTAATACATACAGTAGTAGCGGACTCGCTTATCTGTCTGTTTATTAGCTAATTTCAAAATATTTTGGTTAAAGTTTTCAATAGAATGCAAATAATTGAGCAGTTGAAAATAACAACTGATTGGAAATCAAAATTAGGAAATCACTACCATTAACTGACTACGACTAAAGTAAGTTTTTTTTCTCTAAAATGTTTTAATACAATAAAATATTTTTCAGTACATATGCAAGTAACTTTCAGACACAAAATGTTGGCAACGCACTATTAATGTTACATTGCCAACATGATTGCCTCTTCACTGGCTTCTTCGAATGCATTCACTACCGCTTCTGGCCTTGACAATCGTACACCTCTAAGTTTATCTTTTATTTTTGGGAGTAAAAAGAAGTCGCAAGATACGAGATTCAACTTATACGGTAGATTTGAAGCCTTCAAATACGCATTAATTTAGCGGAATGCAGCGGAATGTGCGGAAGCATTGTCATGGTAAAGGATAGCATGACCACGATGATGTTTTTCGCGAACTTTTTTTAAACACTGGGCAAGCAATGGTTACATACCAATTTGCATTGACTGTCCTTTGATTTTCAAGCGATAACAACATAATGTTGAGTGTGCTCGATCAATAATTACGAAAAATCTACAACCATCTCGATGGCGCCAAATTCCGTCTTCTTCTTGTTTCTTTAAGTTTTGGCCTTCACGATAGTATTTTGCCATCCGTCAAGTAAAAATTTGCATCAAACTTTATATTAATTTTGATCAATTATAATTAGTTATTAGTCATAAGTCATCAGTAAGTCATGTTAGGCTCTTGGGTAAGGTAAGCGGCGGCCTCATTACACAAGCTCATGTAAGGAGATTTGGCAGCAACGAGGAAATACATGATACGCTAATTTCTTAAGGATTATTTTGTGCTCTTTCACTGAACAAAATTGTACAAAATGCCACCAAAATTGACTAATTATCTATCTAAATTCTCTAATTATCTATTGACTAATTGACAATATCAACACGAAATTCAATAATTATTAAAAAACTTCGACCATCTTTTCTCTCGATGGCGCCAAAACTCAAATTTCGTCTTGAATAATAAAAAGTAATATATTTCCATTTTCAAATTTTGATATTGCTTTTTTATGTTCTTTTTTATTTTATTTCTTGCAAGTAGTTAGTTCCAGAAACTTTTATTATGTCTCATGTAGAGTTGTTGTGTAGCGCTACAGAACTGTGTAAATATAAAATCCAACTTCAGCGTTTAAGTGACAGACTTCTATGATACGCTCCCCAATTCACATTTCTAGCCATTGTTACTCCCTTCCGTCATTGTCCATGCAAAAAAATACAAAAGCAAATAGTCAAGAAAAGTTTAGTTTAGCATTACAGTAATGAAAAGACCCGCAAAAATATTATTCGTATTTAAAGGATAAAATATATTTTACAAAACTACAAATGAAATATTTTTTTCAACAGGCAGGCAGTATCTCTGTATGGTATTGCCATTAAGTCATAAGCTCGCCTTTTGTACAATATTTATATTTGTATTTTCCACTGTCAATTCTATATTATGTGTACAATAAAGTGTAAAATAAATAAATAAATAAATATCATATTGACGTTCACATTTCTGTTTTAGAAAGATATTATGCTTTTTAAGTTTACTTAACTATTATCTGTGAGTAAATTGTTGTTTACTTGTGCCATCGTCAAAATCATCACGCACACACACATACGCATACTTCTATTTTAATAAATAATTGTTTTGTTTATGATTTATAGATAAATTTAAATTATAAGGAACATTGTTTTACCTAACTTAAGAGGGGCCACCCCCACTGCGCTACAGTTTTTTTTTACTTTAGCAGTTGAAACTGTTGAAGTGAAACTTCTTCATCGGGGTTGGAAAAAAATTTAGGGTAACATTTTTTCCTTACGCGTCACATTTTCCCCTTACGCGCCATCTTTGTTCTTATCCCTACCACGCGTGATTCGAAGTATACTTTCTCCAGCGGAGTAGGGATTGGCAATAAACTTTATTTAACCAATTTCTGTAAAGTTGCATATAGTAAATTATTTTTTGAAAAATAACGTCATAAAGAAGTTTCACTTCTTACGAGTGTACGCTAGTACACGCACACATTTTTATTTGTATGTATAACGGTTTTTGTTCCGAATAAACTTTATTATTATTATTACTACGGTTCATGCAACATGATCTTGTGGTGTTAGGTGTTCTGGTGTTGTTAATAAAATAAGATGCGACGTACATCGAGTCCTTATTATAATAGTAATTGCATGAGACTCATACTTTGATACATACATACAAACACTACATTGAAACATCGAGACATATTCAAACAAGTGATTTATATTGTTACGGGTTTTGACCCATTTGATAGTAATTTAAGTTTAATTACAATTATTTTGCTACTGGTATAAGTATAATTTTTTTTAAGTTTCATAAGATGTGCCTTCTCTATCAAATATATCTCAATGGCTGTAATAGCTTTGATTCCATTGCCGACTTGATATGTGAACGGAGCTTATTGAATTAAGCTGTTTTTCTTCAAATACAATTTGCCGCGTTTTATGACGTATACAACCATTTTGTTCTTATCTAACGAATGATCAAATAATAACTTATTCAGAAGCAATGTTATCGCTGCGGAAACAATTCTGAAATGAAATAGACCGGCAGGTTTCGAATTGCTTTTGTTTTTAACGTGAATTGCTGTATTCGAGTTGAATTACCGAATTTGATTTATTTAACGCACGCCATAGATCTAAAAGATTAACAGACAAAGCATTACGTGATTGTTCAACAGATAAAGTAACTTGATTTTTTTATCAATTTATTTTAATGTCTAGGCCGAATATGAATACAGCCTAAAATCCATTTACTAATATATATATATAAAAATCAATGCCACTTTTCGTTGTAATTTTATAACTCAAGAACAGGCTCATCTATGATCCTATCTAAACCAAATATTTAGGCTTTGTTCGGACTATTTGGTAGATGGTTTATGTGAAGTTTGCATAAAATCGGTCCAGCGGTTCTTCATTTATTACATTTTGAATTCAATAAATGGCAGACCGTTTTGTTAGTGGATATTTTCTGTCAAATTGTAATTTTTTTTAGCTGTTTTTTCTTTTTTTGTTTTGTTGTGTTATGTCATTTATGCGTTTATATACGTAACGAATCACGTATCATGCCGCTAGTTTTAAATCATTTTATTAATTTAACACACAATTGAATGATGTTACTTATTTAACTAGCTGAACTGGCAAACTTTGTACCACCTATATTAGTTATTATGTGATTTTTTTCGGTATTCTTCAATAGTTGTATTATTCTGCTATTCGGGGCTGATATAGATTTAAAAAAAGAATATCTAAATAGTTCTAGTCCTGTTTTCGGAACGTAGCTAATAGAGATGGTCCAATATAAATCCCACAAGTTTATTACGAGTGATACTTAATGGTACTTGCTATTGTTGTTTACCTCGACGATGTAGTTAGCTTTGGCAGTTTTACTGCCTTTGAATTATTTGTTTATTCAGACGACATAATACTAAAATTATTTCTTGCAGTTTTGACGTTTGAATTACTAAAATAAAATAATATTTTGAACTATTAGTTTCTTTAATGAAAGCTGTTAAGCTTGTGCAGTTTGCTTACAAATTGTTTAAATTGTCGGTGAGTTTGCAGAAGGGCCCTTAATGAGGTATTGGTTGTTAATTTATTTCCCAACTCCGCTGTCCGGCCCTGAGGACTTTTCAACTAAATTTTACTCAAACTCGCTGGCTTAACACCTTCGATCAAAACTGACGAATAGATTAACTATTAACTAACTGATTTTACCGACATGAAAAGAGTAGTGAATATGGAGGAAGCTAGGAAGTTTTGGCATTATTACGATACCTTCTGCCAACCCCGGAAGGGATTAGCGTGATTTTTTTAAATAAAGTTTTTCTATCTTTTAACCATTTTCGCCTGTCGTATCATATTTTTACTTTGATTGAATGATCACGTTGTTTGTGTCTTTTTTAGTGTAAGATAGCTTTTATAAGATTTTGAATAAAATTTCTTATTATACTTTTGACAATTTGATAAATCTACGACAATTTGTACTTGGAAAAAACTGAGTAGTAAACAAATTAAAATAAAATAAATAAATATCCCTGGGCATCGAACCCGAGCCTCGCGGTTGATCGATGTAGTTAGGCGTGTACGCTAGCCACTCGACACGAGGCGGTCAGTAAAATTGAGTGATACAGGTCCTGACATGCAGAAATTTAAATGTTCATCACACTAATGTCCGTCGGGACTCGAACCTGAGCCTCGCAGTTGGTTGGTGGCGTTAGTCGTGTGCGCTAACCTTTCGAATATTCTAAAACAGTTGTAAAAGTGTAAAAAGCTCTGTAAAAAGTTGATTTAACGCCTTTTTTTACTCTACCTGCTGAAAGAGGAATAAACATTTTATACCTTTACGCAATGTCAAAAATTTAAAAAGTTGGTCTCTTTAAAGGCGTTTTTAATACACGCGACTTATTGATCGAGTGCATTTAAGATCAAGGGATACGCCCTCTTCTGTAAATTCCACTTTCCAACTTTTCTGGATTAATTAAAAGTTATTTGAACAAAAACATCGTAACAAAGACAGCAATGGGGCGGAAAGTTTTTCTTTCATTTTTAGAAGAATTTTAGAAACATTTTGTTTTAGCCTTAGAAAGTGGAACACACATTTTTTTAAATGTAAATGGTTGAGCGAATCTTTACTTGAACTTGGTCTTAAGGTAGGTGAACGACAAATTTGCGAAGTCAACTTAAATAATTCTAAGTATATTCACGTCTGTATAACCAAAGAAGTAGGCAGTGGAATAATAAAGGCACACAAGATTAGTACAAGTCTTCAACTCAACAACAAGTCGGGCTCTTATCCAATCCCGGACAACGTTCTTTTTGTTACAAAATTGGAAAATGTTATTTTGTTGCAAAATTCGGAAATCGAATCTAGGACCTCACGAAGTCATCGCCAATTCCAGACCACAGAGACGAGAAAGTCATACATTTGTATATAGTGAAGATAACTAGTCTTTATCAGAAATCTGAATGTATTAGGGGAGACATAGTATATGCTAATGACCCAATTTGTAAGGGAGTCTGGAAATCCGAAGCGCCACTCGTAAGACGACCCTTTTATACAGATCGTTTGTAATCCTACTCCAATTTAGAATTTAGAACTAGATAGTTATTTGCCAGACTGTAACTTAAAAATAGAAAATCTTTACCTTGAGAAATGTGTAAAAATGATTTAAGTGCAGCAAAACTTCAATAAATCGACTACGATTATTATTTTACTAGCTGTTGCCTGCGTCTTCGTCCGTGTTTCCATAGGAACCCGTTGTGCGGTCGGGATTAATAGTATATGTTAATACTGTTCACAATCTATCTGTGTTCCAAAATTTCAGACAAATCGGTTCAGCCATTCGAGCGTGAAAGAGTAACAAACTTCCATACATACATACAAACTTTCGCATTTATAATATTGGTAGGATTATTTTAACGTCATACAGCATTATTAAATGTATTATTTATTGATAATGTAATTAATTTAGTTATTTTTGCAAAATTTCAATCACATGAAATAAAAGTTTGTATAAAAATCATAACTATTCTGTATGAAAATCGGATTTTTCCAATTTTCTAATAAAAAAAAATGTTGGTCGGGATAGGATATGTGCCCGGTTGGCGATAGACTTGCCACCTATCACATTGTGGGACTTAGTATCTTCGGCTAGTCGTGGGTATCCTGGTTGTGCCTCTGCCTACCTCTTCGGGGGTATGGGCGTGACGATACTTTTTTTTTAAAGTAATGTATCTTCACGCCCATATCCCCCCATATTCCCCGAAGAGGTAGACACAGGCACAATCAGGCCGCACAGGCACAAGCCGAAGATGCTAAGTCCCGCAATGTGATAGGTGGCAAGCCTACCGCCAACTGGGCACATATCCAATCCCGAGCAACATTTTTTTTATTAGAAAATTGGAAAAACCCAACTTTCTTTTTGTTGTCCGACCCGGGATTCGAACCCGGGACCTCAAGCAGTCAAGTCCAACAACTGAACCGCTAGACCACAGAGGCGATAATGTAATTGATATTAAATCATCGCTGCCAGTTTTCAGCTACGTCCAAATAATTGTAATTGCTGTCTGTGGGTGTGGTAGTAGACCTAAACAAAACCTTGGGGCGATATTCGTTAGTCGGATGGCGCCAGCTCAGTTGGAATAAACCTTTATTATCATACAAACGAGTGATACAATTGAACGAGGCCACTGTACGGTTGGCGACGAAATTACTACATTTAATAATATACGTTTTTTTTATGTTATAGGAAGGCAAACAAGCAGGCGGATTTCCTGATGGTAAGAAATTCACGCCGCCTAGAGACACCAAAGGTGTTAATGGTGCGTTGCCAACCTGAGGTCAAGATGTTAGGCCTCGAGCAAAAGTAAGTTTACCGGCTACCTTACCCTCCGGCCGGAACACGTCATGATATTATGGCGGCAGGAATAGGTAAGGCGGTGGTAGCAATCCGGGTGAGTCGCTGCGAAACTCTACCACCTAGTCAGATATCACGGTGTTAGTGATGATAAGCCTATGCTAGCCTTTTATGAGCTGACTGTCAAGAAAGGCAGATGGTCTATTCTGCAAAGGAGCCCGGGCCAACACGGGGGTTTGGAATTTGACATTATTATCAACTAGCGGACCGCCCCGGCTTCATACGGGTTTAAAATGTTCATATAAACCTTCTTCTTCAATCACTTTA
This sequence comes from Calephelis nemesis, assembly GCA_002245505.1. Lineage (NCBI taxonomy): Eukaryota > Metazoa > Arthropoda > Insecta > Lepidoptera > Riodinidae > Calephelis > Calephelis nemesis. Next base: position 51,429 of record NJDD01037682.1, read on the forward strand.
TCTATTTAATAAAACCGCATCCAAATCCGTTCCGTGGTTTTAAAGATTTAAGCATACACACGTAGGGACAGAGGAAGCGACTTTATTTTATGCTATGTAGTGATTATTATATTATTTGTTAGACAGGGAAAGATGGAAACCAGTGTTGAGGTAGGTATAGCTTCAAAAAATACTGAGCTTTTTTGAAGTTATACTTCTTTTGGCGCGTTAGGAAAAAATGATGAGCTTAAATTTTTACGATGCGCGCGCACACCGCCACGAAAAACCGACATGATGAAGTTAGCTATAGATAACATTTTAGTTTTTATTAAAAATTAAATAAACTTTATTTAACTAAATAACGCATTATAATAAAACTTTTAATGTATTAAATACCTTTTTTCTATGGTTAGTGTCATTTTGTCTACAAATGTAAAATAAGGTAAAAGATAAAATTTTTAAAAAGATTTATTAAGATAAAATAAATACGTAACACAAAAACAAACAAATTTTAGAAATTATCAATAAATATAATTGTACTACTATTCAAATTATATATTTTTTTTCTACTATTCAAATTATGCGCTTCGGCTTTACAATTTTCATTCTTTTTACGCTTTACACTTTTATTTTTAAATTGGCTGACCTAATCTAAATTTAAGCAAAATGATTAATTATGTATCGCCTCTGTGGTCTAGCGGTCCGGGTTTTGGACTTGACTGCATGAGGTCCCGGGTTCGAATCCCAAGTCGGCCAACAAAAAGAAAATTGGATTTTTCCAATTTTTTAATTTAAAAAAAATGTTGGACGGGATTGGAAATGTGTCCGGTTGGCGATAGGCTTGCAACCTATCACATTGTGGGGCTTAGTGTCTTCGGCTAGTCGTGGGTGCCTTGGTTGTACCTCTGCCTACCTATTCGGGGATATGGGCGTGAAGATAGTTTTTTACTTTTTTTATATAGATATCTTTAAAATACATTCGGATTTCCGAAGCTTGACGAATATAGCAGAAGCACATAATTTAAATAGTACTGCTACTATACGTATAGTGCAAAACTATAGTTGCTGGTTGTACCTAAGTTTCGGAGTTAATAGATTTATTTGTTAAATAACTTTAACCTTATAACTGAGAAGTTTATCTAAACTGTTGGTCGTGTATTATGTACTTTAATTACATAATGGCCTTATATACTGTTAGTTTGAACGTAAACTTTGTCTGTGTCAAATTTAATGTCCCTATATCCATTAATATAATCGCCGCTGTGATCTAGTGTTTCACGTATTAGACTTGATTTCATGAGATCTTGAGTTCGAATCCCGGGTCGGGCAACAAAATGAAAAATGTGGTATTTCCAATTTCCTAATAAAAAATTGGAAAAATCCTAATATCACATAGTGGGACTATGTGTCTTCGGCTAGTCGTGTGTGCCCTGATTGTGCCTCTGCTTATCTTTTCGGGGATATGGGTGTGAAGATAATTTACTTTACTTTCCTAATAAAAAAAAGAGTGTGTTTACTGATGTACGCACGTAAGATGTTATACTTCTTTGGCGTAACAATCCAAAAATACCAAATAATAACCCAACGCACACATACATAAATATACACAAATAGCATGCAAAAACAATTAAAAATTAAAAGGTTCGCAACTAACTTCAGGGTGTTGCTTCTGACTGTCACATTTATCTGTCGGTGTGCGCGCGCATCGTAAAAATTCACTCTCATCATTTTTCCCAATCGCGCCAAAAGAAGTATAACTTCAAAAATGTTGCTCGGGATTGAATATGCGCCCGGCTGGCGATAGTATTGCCACCTATGAGATTGTGGGACTTAGTGTCTTCGGCTAGTCCTGGGTGCCCTGGTTGTGCCTCTGCCAACCCCTTCTGGGATATGGGCTTGAAAATACTTTCTTTACTTTCTTACTTTCTAAATCTATTAATACCATGCGAATGTGGATGGATGTTGGTACCCTGAGTACATTTTTTGATATTTCACGATCAAATTGATCGCGTATTATCCAAAGGCGGTTTCAGGGACTTCCAGAGCCAACGTGACCGTATAAAAAGAGTAATGAACGTAAAGCATGAGCAGTAGGGCTACTCTTGAAGTTCGATTCATGTATTGGAAATTGAAATCGAGTATGTCATCTTAGGGACTTCTTGAATTATTAATATTTAGTTAATAGAAAACAATAAATTATTTTATTGCATTCGATGAATTTATTATTAACCTTTAACAGTTCGATACAGTAATTTATTATTTATGATTCACTTAATGTTAATAAACCACTAGAACTGTGTTCAAAAGTACCTAAAATCGAATATCCAATTCGCATGATATCGAGATTGAAGAGTAGCCCTTCTGGTCTGCAAGGATCCTGACGCCAACTTGTTCTCTGCCATTACTACAAGGGATATGGCGTTAAGATATGGATGTTCTCTATTATTTAATAATTTATCGTCTTTGTGATCCAGTCGGTTCATGTTGGGGATTGATTCCCGGGTCGGGCTACAAAAAGACAATGTGTTTTTCCAATATACACGTAGAAACTAATTCATATTTCGAGCGTCTCATCATGCCTTAATTAACTATAGTGAAAGATCCACTATTTTTATGTTGTATTGTTACTGTTAGAAGAAGGCTATAAAGAGAAAAATCAGCAAATTTCATTGAAAACGGGACTGCAAATTGCAATACTTTATTTTTTTCTATAAAAACTGTTTGTAGCTCTTAATGTAACGCGATACATAGTTCGCCGGGTCGGCTAGTTTTCTAATAAAAACAACGTTGCCAGATTGGATTAGTGCCAGATTGGCTACAGGTTTGTCACATTGTGGGATTTTACAATAGTATGAAGATACAAACATATTAACATACTTCCGGCCAATATAAATATCATATCTACAGATAAAGATAGGTATTGATTTTCATTGCTAAGACAACTGATCTAAAATAGCACGATCTCTTATCTTAGATATGTTATTTATATTAACTGAGAGTCTATCTATCTGGAATCACTGAGTAACGCAGTCAGGTAAATAAAATAGTTTTTGAAGTGAAACTTCTTTATCGGGGTTGGAAAAAAATTTTGTGTTACATTTCTTCGTTACGCGTCACATTTTTCCGTTACGCGCCATCTTTTTTCTTATCCCTACCACGTATCGTACCTATCCCTATACTTTCTCCAGCGGAGTAGGGATTGGCAATAAATTTTATTTAACCAATTTCGGTAAAGTTGCATATAGTAAATTATTTTTTGAAAAATAACGTCATAAAGAAGTTTCACTTCTTCACTTCTTACGAGTGTACGCTAGTACACGCACACATTTTTTTTAACAGCGAACAAGCATACAGGTCTCCTATGGTAAGATACTACCTTAGCTAGAGTAAAGACACCATAGATGTTATAGGTGCGTTGCTATCCTATAGCAAGGTGTAAGGGCTCCCGATCGGAACAGAACACTCTGATAATGGCTGCAGTAATAGGTGGTGGCTGGTGCTGGGTCTTGTTGGTCAAGCTGCTACTCCACATTCTATCACTAGGGGCTATCAAGTAGCTTGGATCCAACACAGATAATATTACGGAAATGAACTCTTCGTAACTGTTATTAACGATTTCGTCAGCCAGCCAGTTTATCAGGCTTTAAAAACCCGTTTTATTTAAATTATACATGATGATTAATATGTAATGGTCTTCTGGGGGCCAGATTTCGACTACCTTTAATTTTTTTAATAATTGTGCATTTGACATTTGGTGAGACCATCGACAAATCATTTTAATCTGTTTTATGTTTTTTTTTATATTTTTTTTATTTCTGCCATTATTCAAGTCAAGTTTCAAGTTGTCTCGTTAATCTGCCTTAAAAGATTCAAAATAGTCTTAGGTCATAGTCATATTTCATATAAGTAGTCTCATCTTTACCTGAGCAAGTGCCCATCAAGCCCATCAAGTGAGATTTGTTGCCAAAAAAATCACACGATAACAAAAGCTTCACCAGCGCACTTTAATTAAACAAAATTGTGTAAAATGATACCAAAATTGACTAATTTTCAATTAATTCCCAATGTGTAGAAGACATTAAATAATATACAAAAAAAAAATTTCTCTTAATTTTGCCAAAACTTCCTGTTTTTAGTTGAAATTAAAGCCAAACTAATGGTGGCAAAGGTACGCAGCCAACCTGAGGCTGGCATTTTAGGCCGCGAGCAAAAGTAAGTTTACCGGCTACCTTACCCTCCGAACCGAAACACGTCAAGCATTGACGTTATGGTGGCAGGAACAGGTGAGGCGGTGAAACTCTGCGACTGCGAAACTCTACCACCTAGTTTGATGTCACAGTGTTAATGACGGTAAGCCTATGCTCGCCTTTTACGAGGTGCCTGGCAGGTAGATAGATGGTCTATTCTGCAAAGGAACCCAGAATAACACAGGGAATATTATAATTGTCTAATAACAATGTTTTTGCAATGAGGCATTCCGTGAAGCGCACCCAAACGAAGCACACCCAGGCGAAGCACACCTAAAGTATTCCACTTAGCACACCCGTAGGTGGGCTACACACTTTTGGGCACAAAGCACACCTACGAATAATATCAATAGTATAGTGCGTAGACTAAGAAATAAAAATGTCGATAGAAGGAAATACTTAGATGTTATTTAAAAAAATATCTCAAAGATTTAACACCTTTCAGTTTCGTTATAATAATGTGGTTCAATGTTTGTTATTTTTTTAAAATGACAATTAAAGTAAAAAATGAAACTAATATTTAAACAGAGTCTCATTACTCTTAAATAAATAAAATTTTCAATAAAACAGAACCATGAATCTGGCAAAACTTTAAGATTGCTTCCAAAATTGCTTTCTTATTTTCTTTCTTTCAAAAAACTTTAGGAATTCTTTAGGTGTGCTTCGTCTGGGTGTGCTTCGTTTGGGTGCGCTTCACGGAATACCTCTTTGCAAGAAGGTCCATTTTCACATAAACTTTTACAGTGTCAAATTTGACATTCTTCTGATCACGCATTATTTAAAAAAAAACTACTGCACAATGGGTCCTACAACAGCAACTAAAAACATAATAATTGTGAACCCACATTTTCAGAGTCGGTTAAAATTATTAATAAACAAAGTGAATAACGTTTGATGGTTACGCTTAGCAGCTGGTACGATGGCCGCATATTGATCACCGATGTTTACCATCGTCACCTGCATACTAATAGGCTATGAACCTAGTTACTATAGAACATAGACTAAATATCATACTTCAGTATGTATTATAGTAGCGGCACAATATGATGGCCGGTTTGACATTTGTATTATGTAATTTGGGGGCACTGTCACATGTGCGTAAAGTAAAAATAAAATGGTTTTTTTCTATTACACTACTAGCAAATCCAGTCATGCTTTGCTGTGTGTTTGATTCAGTGTGTGTATGTGAGTGTGTGTGTGTGTGTGTTTGTTGTGGTGATATCTTATATACGCAGTCGGTAGATTATAAGTCATTGGCTGTATCTAAAGTTTTCGCAGTCACAGAATTTTTATTACGTTACTAGTACACCCAGCCACGCTTTGTTGTGTGTTTGTTTCGGTGTGTATGTGTGTGTGTTTGCTGTGTCTGTCCATAGCCAAACGATTTTATAAAGATAGATCGTGATTCCGAGGTGGTTTAAAGTTTAAGCATTATTAAGTGTAACTCAAAAACTGTTAGTACGATGTTATTCAAATCTATGTGGTACCAATTCAGAAGCATTTGCTATCTTGTAAAAAAATCAAATTTCCAAATCCCGACGTGGAACCCAACAAAATAGTTGGGAGTCGGTATTTGTAGTGTGAAACTGAAACCGCGGGAAACTAATAAAGATATATAAAATGTAAATGCTAGTGGGTGTGTTTCTCCCGCACCAATCCTACGAACTATGCTAAAATGTCATAATATGCATTACCCAGTAAATCACGTTATTGTTGACATTCTAGCGAATTGTTTTGAAAACAACTTATTATTAATAGATTCTACTATTAGCAAATATAATATGGCGTTTTACTATTTTGTAGTCTGTGGACATCAAAACAATGTTATTAATGTGTTATGTGTTGCTTAAATATGGGGAATGGTGATCATCTAAAACAGTAAATAGTATTTACTAGCCTAGCTATTTTGTTCCACTCGTTCAATTTGTATCGGAAAAATTAATGATTTCCTACTTTCGTCTCAGTTGAAAGGGATAAAAACTATCCTACGTCTTACTCTTGGTTCTGAGCTACATCTCCATCGATTTTCAGCAAAATCGGTTAAGCCGTTCTTGAGTTATAAATAGTGTAACAAACACGACTTTATTTTATACTAGCTGACCCAGCAAACTTCGTATCGCTTGACATTACAGCTACTACATAATATTTGATACTCCGTCAGTAGCGCAGTCTGTCGGATCCAATGTGAAACATTTCAAAATCAACAACTACTTATTATTAAAAATTGATTAAAAAACATTTTCCAAGATATCAAATTGTGAATCTAAGCCATTCTCGAATTCCCTCGAACACACACAAAAAAAATCGGTTCAGTCGTCTAGAAGGAGTTCAGTGACAAACACACGAACACAAGAAATATACATATTAAGATATACTAGCTGCTCTGGCGTACTTCGTTCCATCCGATCAGTTTGCATGGAAAAAACTTGGAACTTGATGGAAAAAATGCTTTTTTTCTGGTTTCTTCGAAATCGAACGGAATAAAAAGTATCCTATGACCTTCTCCTGATTCTATGCTACTTCTCCATCAATTTTTAGTCAAATCGGTTAAGGCATTCTTGAGTTATAAATAGTGTAAATAACACGACTTTCTTTTATATATTACTAGCTGCTCCCGCGAACTTCGTTCCGCCCGTTCAGTTTGTATGGGAAAAATTAAAATGTTGTTTTTCCCAGTTTCCTCACAATTGAACAGGATAAAAAGTATTCTATGTCCTTCTTCCGGTTTTAAGTTACCTCCCTACCAATTTTCAGCCTAATCGGTGTAGCCGTTCTTGAGTTATAAATAGTGTAACTAACACCACTTCCTTTTATATATATAGATTATATTTTAGAAAGATAAGCCTTTTCTTAATTATAATATTTCTGTTTTTTTATTGAATCCATCGCCTTTCTTTTTTCTGCTGTCATTAAAGTGTCATGTTCCGGTTTGGGGGTATGGTAGCTAACTTGGACAATTGGCCTAGCATTTTGACCACAAGACAGCTACGTACTTACTTCATCTATAGGATCTATAGGCTAAGGTGGTCTCTTACCATCAGGGGAAAAATGAATTTGTTCACTGTCTATCACATAAATCTCTGAGTTTGGTCACACACCATCTTTGTCCGTCCGTCTTAAGTGTAAAGGCGGCGTATATTTCTTACAATCAGAAAAATAATTAGGTTCTGTATTAAAAACATGCTCTGAATCAAAGTAAGTCGGTGTTTGGTGGACTTCACAAACATATGAGTTTGTCTATCCATATTCATTTATACGTGGCCATAAGAAAATAAAGTGGATACATTTAGATACACGAAATATTACTTCTTACATGTGACCGGATAAGTTGATATAGAATTACACCTCCGAGCAAAACTATGCGTTTACGAATAAACTTAGCCGATGCTTTTACAAAAAAAGTTACTTAGTTATGTGCAAAATAATAGCTGCGTCTTCAATTACCAACATCGTGTTATTTATGCTTGAAATCGTTCACAAGTTTAGTGCGCACCATTGCTGTGTTCCGTAAAGGTAGCCTAAAACTTAATACGTGGCCTAAGATTCCAGTGAAGCATCAATAACATCAATGGCGCCGTCTGCATGTTGGTCATTCTTCATCTCTATTCCTCATTCATCATCCAAATTATAAAGTTAATATCTTTCATCATAGAAACGGGGTGAAATAGTCACCGCTAGCGGATATTTCGGTATTGCAGTCCTCCCCGTGTTGGTCCGGGCTCATTTGTAGAATAGACCATCTGCCTTCCTTTGCCAGGCAGCTCGTAAAAGGCGAGCATAGGCTTCTTGTCATTAACACCGTGACATCTGACTAGGTGGTAAAGTTTCGCAGCGACTCGCCCGGATTGGTACCACCGCCTTACCTATTCCTGTCGCCATAACGTCACGACGTGTTCCGGTTCGGAGGGTAAGGTAGCCGGTAAACTTACTTTTGCTCGAGGCTTAACATCCCTGCCTCTGGTTGGCAACGCACCATTACCACCTTTGGTGACTTTAGGCGGCGGGAATTTCTTACCATCAGGAAATCTGTCTGCTTGTTTGCCTTCCAATGTCATAAAAAAAATAGGTGGCAGAGCATTTAACGACTTACACGAATGGTTTTCAATACTTCTTACTATCGGTGTTTTGGGAGAATTTCGTTCTAAACATTTTTTTAATGTAATTTCCTTATTTTTTCGTCCAAAACTCTATGTCACGATTATCGTGTTCCGGTTTGGAAGTTAGGGTAGTCGGTAAAATTACTGACGCGAAAGGCCTAAGCTCCTTTCTAATCGGTGTATTGTTATTGTATTGGGGATGTATGTTTCTTTACGCCATGTGGCTTAATCTTTTTTATAAATTATAATTATAAATAAATAAATTAATGTTGGTAGTTTAGAGTTGGTTCCATTTAAATTTGACCAAGTATTCAAGTGATTGATTACTTAAATTTTGATATTTAAATTGAAGTTGTTTTTCTCAGTTTTATTGAGTTAGAATTGAATTACTTACTGTCCATGTTTTCTTGCTCGGCAGTGTAATATCCAGTGAAGTGGGCGTGCGTCAGCCGTACGTAAACAAAGCTATTAGCATATAATATAATGGACATGTTATTGTTATTTTTACCTCAGCACAAACCTGTCCGTTTCCATTTTTATATCAAATAGAATATATTTGATGAAATTGTGGAAAAAACCAAATGTCCAACTAGATAACTTGTATTATTTAATTTCTGTGCTCATGCATCGGCGCTTGGTAGAGTTTCATTCTATATTTGGTATTGTAGAGATACATTTGAAGTTTTTCTACAAACTAATATTTATATTTCAATCTGATAAACGAATTACTTTTTAAATGTAATATATATTTGTATGTTATTTTTTAAATGTAACATTTATTTGTTTTTATCGTCTCTTTAGTCTAGCGGTTCAGTTGTCGGATTTGACTGTATGAGGTCCTGGGTTCGATTCCCGGGTCGGGCAACAAAAAGAAAAATTGGGTTTTTTCCAATTTTATAATAAAGAAAAAACGTTACTCGGGATTCAAAATGTGACCGGTAGGCGATAGGCTTGCTACCTATCACATTGTGGGACTTAGTGTCTTCGGCTAGTCGTGGGTGCCATGGTTGTGTCGCTGCCTACTTATTCGGGAATATGGACGTGAAGATGCTTTTTTTCATTTAAAGTTTTTTTTACATTAAAATATTTCTTTTTGGTATTGGTCCAGGTTCGCACAATAGAATAGGTCATCTGCCTCTCTGCCAGGCAGCTTGTAAAAGTTGAGCACAGGTTAAAATGTAAGTAATTATCAACACGCCCCCCCGTGTTGGTCCGGGCTTCTTTGTAGAATAGACCATCTGCCTTCCTTGCCAGGCAGCTCGTAAAAGGCGAACATAGGCTTGCCGTCACTAACACCGTGACATCTGACTAGGTGGTAGAGTTTCGCAGCGACTCACCCGGATTGGTACCACCGCCTTACCTATTTCTGCAGCCAAAACGACATGACGTGTTCCGGTTCGGAGGGTAAGGTAGCCGGTAAACTTACTTTTGCTCGAGGCCTAACATCCCGGCCCCAGGTTGGCAACGCACCATTACCACCTTTGGTGTCTTTAGGCGGCGGCAATTTCTTATCATCAGGAAACCCGTCTGCTTGTTTGCCTTCCTATATCATAAAAAAAACGCCCACTGGTGATAGAGTGCAGCAAAACAACTTGCCCGGCTAGGGATCCACTGCCTTACCTATTATTGCCGCTTCAAAGACACTGTCATATTCCGGTCTAGGGGGTAGGTTAGCCGGTAGACTTCCTAAAGGCCTACCATACCGTCCATAGGATAGCTACGCACTTGTAACATCTTCGGCGTTATTGACCTCGGTCATCTCTTTGTTTTCACGGTTTGTCAGTAGACCTTTCTGCTTCTCAGGTGACATCTCATAAAAAAAAGAGATGTTACAGCCGCTGTAGCCGCTGTTTATGGTAGTATCACCAGTCTGGATTTTCGCAAGACAATTGCAATTTCGTATTTGGTATTTGGATGGCCAAAGAGTATGTAATTTTACTTGCTACAATCTAGAGTCACAGTCAGAGTAAAAGTGACAGATGATCTGATATTGACGGAAGATCTGCTGCCAGGAAAAGGTTTCCCAATATTCTTTTTTTTATGATACAGGAAGGCAAACAAGCAGACGGATTTCCTGATGGTAAGAAATTCACGCCGCCTAGAAACACCAAAAGTGGTAATGGTGCATTGCCACCCTGAGGTCAGGATGTTAGGCCTCGAGCAAAAGTAAGTTTAACGGCTACCTTACCCTCCGAACCGGGACATGCCATGACGTTATGGCGGCAGGAATAGGTAAGGCGGTGGTACCCATCCGAGTGAGTCGCTGCGAAACTCTACCACCTAGTCAGATGTCACAGTGTTAGTGATGATAAGCCAATGCTCGCCTTTTACGAGCTGCCTGGCAAAAAAGGCAGATGGTCTATTCTGCAAAGGAGCCCGGACCAACACGGGGCTGTGATCACTATGAATTGTAACACTTATCTTAAAGGCATTTACATAGAAAACATATTTCTCTTTTTGCGGTCGGAAAAAAGTTAAATATTCCCAACTTTTTTTAAAAATATCAGCTCAGACAGGATTACACCCTTCTTGTTACTCTCACTGATAAATGCTAAACCATTTGTGCTTCCGAGGATTTTTTTATTCCTTACTTATAGATTCCGTAGATAGTCATGTCCGGCGACATAGTTTTATGTAAGTTATACTAGTACACATTTGTTTTATTAATACTGTTAAATTAAGTTCATAATTACATATGAAATTCACATGTTATAATGGCCATAACTGTCTATGTAAATTTTTGGTTGAGGTGAAATTATTTATTTAAAAATTTATCCCAAACACAGCTTCGGCTATATTCGTCAAACTTCAGAAATCCGAATGTATATTAAATATCTTTATATATATAATTCTTCTGTGAGTGTGTATGTCACTGAACTCCTTCTAGACGGCTGGACCGATGTTGATGAAAGTTTTTGTGCGTGTTCAAGGGAATTCGAGAATGGTTTAGATTCACAATTTGGTCTCCTAGAAAATGTTTTTTTAATTAATTTTTTAATAATAAGTCGTTGTTGATTTTGGAATGTTTCACATCGGATCCGACAGACTGCGCTACTGTCGAAGCATTAATGTCAAGCGATACGAAGTTTGCTGGGTCAGCTAGTCTATATATACAGTTGTTATTACACATAATTAATTATTTCGTATAAATTTAGATTATGTTAGCCAATTTAAAAAGAAAAGCGTAAAGTGCAAAAAGAGTAAAAATGCAGAGTTATAGCGCATAATTTAAATAAAAGTACTGAACAAGTGCTAAAATACAATACAATAACTCTTTATTGAGCACCAAATACAAAGAAATTATAAATTTAATATAATAACTTAAACTAAGAAGATACACAAAGGCGGCTTTATCGCCAAGCGATCTCTTCCAGGCAACCCTAAGTTATGGAACAAGATTTAGCGAGATACTGTACCATGGTGCTCTTAAAAATATAAAAATGCATTTAATACTATTATTTTTAATATTATCGCCTCTGTGGTTTAGCGGTTCAGTTTTTGGACTTGACTGCATGAGGTCCCGGGTTCGAATCCCGGGTCGGGCAACAAAAATTGGGTTTGTCCAATTTTCTTATAAAAAAACTTTGCTCGTTATTGGATACGTGCCCGGTTGGCGATAGGCTTGCCACCTATCACATTGTAGGACTTAGTATCTTCGGCTAGTCGTTGGTGCCCTGGTTGTGCCTTTGCCTACCTCTTCCGGGATATGAGTGTGAAGATACTTTTTAGTACTACACAAGTGCTAAAATAAAAATATTTTATTATTAAAATAGTAAATAGTATCCAGAAATAGGCGCCATATTGTGTTGGATCTATAGAGCTTTCACGTGCCACTTCTAACTTCTAAACAGTGACCTGACCAACCACTTTCCAAACCTCACGCCACTCATATTTATTTTAGTGTTACAAATTAGGTTCAGTATTTACACCGAAGCGTAACGCTCAGATTTAAGGCGTAAGCGAACAAACACGCGGCTACGGTACGAAATAGTCGTGGGCTTTAGCTACCGGAAAGATTCTATATGAGGTTATTTTATCACTACATAGTATAAAACAAAGTTGCGTTCTCTGTCCCTATGTCGTTTTGTATGCTTAAATCCTTTGAACTACGCAACTGATTTTTATGCGGTTTTTTAATAGATAAAATGTTTAAAGAGGAAGGTTTATATGTATATTTTATACTTGTGCGAAGTCGTGGCGGGCCGCTATTTCTACTACATAAGATAAACATGGGGTAACAAAAACAACTTTATGGATGACAAGAATACATGTCAGCATAGAATAAATAACATTATTAATTTGTAGAATACTCACCGTCTTACAAGCGTAAGTTTGTGTTTAAAAAACATAAATATTTTTAAAGTTAAACCTTAAACCTTCACATAAAGACACGTTCAAATTGGTTAAAATAATAATCGTGACGCGACGACATATGGGGTTGTCAAATAGATGACTAGATGGAATACCCACCTCCCTCCTCCGTGGGCTCACTTCCACCACCCCACGCGAGCCAATTGGCCCAGTTCCCTCGTCCGCTTCTGGTGTCCCCGCTGCCGTGGAGGAGTACTGAGGAGCGGTCTTCCTGCTCTAATTGATTTTGTAGAGGTCCCACCTCGACCTCGGTTACGCAGCCCCCCCCCGCCACGACAAGGCTTGCACCCTTGGGGGGGGAGATTTAATACCCTAACCTAACTCACCAATGTTTGTTACCGGTTTGCCATATGTTTGCCTCTCTATCATAATGTGATTGTCTGGTGCGCCTTTGCCTGACTCTCTCAGCTTTACTCTCTTCTGTCTGTCTACTTTTCAGGAATGTTAGTGTAAAGGTAATTACTTACTTACCATATAATTATTTTATAGTTATTGTCTACAGAAAAAAATGTTACTGTCAGGAAATTATTTTGTTTACATCAAGAAAAAAATCTTCATTAAAGTTATAATGTAGGCTAATTCTAAATTAAACATTCAAATGAATCGGCTCGATAATATCACGGTGTAATTGAGGATACCAACGTAACGTATATTTTAGTACATATTGACTTTAATAGCATGATTTATTTGATTGTTTACGTTTTTCGTGTCTGCTGCCGTGTGTGCTACGTGTGTACCATTTAATATTTAGAGGGGAACTTCCTATTCTACATACCAGTTAATGCTATATTAATATACACAGCATTTTTATATATCTTATAGTAGCTATGATTCGAAATCGTGAGTGTTTGTATAAACAAACACTTATACTTTTCCACTTTCCACTTTTTTTATGTTGTAGGAAGGCAAACAAGCAGACGGATTTCCTGATGGTAAGAAATTCACGCCGCCTAGAGACACCAAAGATGGTAATGGTGCGTTGCCAACCTGAGGCCCTGGTGTTAGGCCTCAAGCAAAAGTAAGTTTACCGGCTACTTTACCCTCCGAACTGGAACACGTCATGACGTTATGGCGGCAGGAATAGGTAAGGCGGTGGTACCAATCCGGGCGAATCGCTGCGAAACTCTACCACCTAGTCAGATGTCACGGTGTTAGTGATGATAAGCCTATGCTCGCCTTTTACGAGCTGCCTGGCAAGAAAGGTCTATTCTAATTTAACTCTTTTAATATATAGCCAACCTGTTTCACTTTTTAAAGCATCATCAGGGCTTTAAAACTAAAGATAAAAATACTATTTTAATTTAACGTTTAGCGCTTATTTGGTTGGAAGTTATTGTAACTTCCAACTACCCACCAAGTGCCGACGATAACAAATATAGATTATGTGAGTGTTTGACCCGTTTTCTAGTTGCATGGACCAATTTCATAGTAGGATTTTGGCAAGCAATTTAAATTAGAAGTTACTAGGGGCTAGTTTTAAGTGCCCTTGTATCTTTGCATACCCCTTCGGAGATACTTTAAACATGCCTCTTTCGGAGACTTGATTTGGTCCTGAATACCAAATATGTCCAGAGTCATGGGCAGTAAAAGCCGCATGGTGTACTAGTTTATCGCCTGACGCTCTGCCATTTCAGGGACCTTTACCTTCCGCTTAAAACACTCGTAAATTAACCGACCGTAAACCTCGCGTTTGTGAGCTCGTTTAAGCTCGATTCTGATGGAGTATATTAACATTCAATTCCATACTAATATTATAATAGGAAAGTCTGGCAGTCTGCTGCTCTTTCGTGGCTAAAACAATGAGAGGATTGTGATGAAATTTGATATAAATAATTAATAAATAAATAAATATCCCTGGACAAGTTTACACAAATTGAATCTAACCCCAAAGTAAGCAAATTATATGCTTGTGTTATGGATGTTAGTCAACGATTCTAATACACAAAATTACTTAAATAGATACCAGAATAATAGATACCCAGAAATGTTGACATCTAAATGTTCATTATACAAATGCCTACCTCCGTCGGGAATCGAAACCGAGCCTCGTGGTTGATCGGTGTAGTTAGGCGTGTACGCTAGCCACTCGACCAACGAGACGGTCGATATGCATATAGATAAGAGATTCGAGTTCAACTACTTTTTTTTAAAGAAATAAAACCCCAAAGGACTTTAATAGGGGATGAAGTTGTGTATAAAAATCGTAACTAATCTGCAGTGACGAAGTCGCAAGCAAACAGCTAGTAATAAAATATTAGTGACGTAATAAGTCCTTCCAAGTTCCATCTTTTTTATTTGGCTGCTTTAGATGGAGAGGTTATGTTTTTCAGCCGTATGTAGGTATGTATGTAGAAAAAGGAAGGCGGGATTGATTGCTCTCTTATTACCGCCGATGGAAAAAAAAGTGGTGGACTCTCTCTCTCTCTCTCTCCCGCTTTCTAAGCCTGATTTTGAAACGGGAAATTAAACAAATTTTAAACGTAGCCACGGGTAAACTTTAGTCTACCTCTAGCCTTTACTTATATTTTTAATTTTAACGTGAATAACTGTATTTGTTTGTAAGAGATAACCTTCGGAAACGACTGAACCGATCATGAGAAATTCTTTTACGAATAGAAAGTTGCACTATTTAGAAGTGATAAAAACTTTTATTCCGGTTGAACAAAAAGTTATTGAAAAATAATATGATACAAATATCTAGTCAGTAAAAAGATGGTTTTTGTCCAACGAAGAGGGAACGAGTCGGCTAGTCTTAAATACAAATACAAACAAATACAAATATCTTTATTCAGCTATTTTACATGGTATCATACAGTAACTGTTCGGTAGCAACTGCAATAGTCGTAGGACTGTGACGCAGCTACTAACGCTCACCTCCGTATAAAACAATTACTTAATCAACTCTTTTTTATGAATAATACACTTAATATAACGAAATAACATAAAAATACTGTTGAAAAATATTTAAACTAAAGATTTCTATTAACTAAAGATAATAACTAAAGATAAAATAAATAAAAAATCTATTAAACAAGTGTGAACAGGACCTTACAGTTTATTACAACTATAAATTCAGTATTCCTATTCAAGGCGCCACGTAAAACTGACGCTAATAAACCCCAAAATAAAAGATTTCTGAATATTTCGTTTTGATTCCTACTTCTTATTTCCTTTTCCGTATTATTACAAAAACTATACTCATCTTCAAGTAATGTACCTTAAAGGGGAAGCAGAGAGTGGAAAGTCTGATGGCGTGGCATTTTAGTTATTAAAGTCCTTGCATATCTGCCTAGCTTCCTTAATATTCACTACACTTTTCATAGAAATGATTTTGACTTTTAAGGCTACCCTCGAATAAAATTCGAGCGATTTGATGATGGCATGTCAACCTAGGATTCCACGCGTACCTATTTCCGCCCTCATTGGCATTGTACATCTGATTTGTCAATCTTTTATCTATCATCTTTTCCATGTAACCCAACCAGTTGAGCCACGCCCTTTCTCATTTTCACAAAAAGTTATTTCAATCCCATTTTCTCTTTGATCACACTGATGGGAATAGGGCAACACCACCTATTTTCCGTAATGCTCTTATTTCCAATACACAAGCCTCGCTTTCACAAAGTAAAGCAACAAAAAACTTATTGTTCATTTTATTTATTGATTTACTCTTAATGTACATTCAAAAATACATTATCAATTTAAAAATAATATACCCAGTTTATTGTAATGGCTTTATTGTTGCTAACTTGGATTTTTAACAACTTCTCCAGATTTTCATCCAGTTTAAACAGAAAGGTTGTTACAATGCGGGTAGAAATATCAGTTTTTTTTATGATATTGGAAGGCAAACAAGCAGACGGATTTCCTGATGGTAAGAAATTCACGCCGCCTAGAGACACCAAAGGTGGTAATGGTGCGTTGCCAACCTGGGGCCGGGATGTTAGGCCTCAAGCAAAAGTAAGTTTACCGGCTACCTTACCCTCCGAACCGGAACACGTCACGACGTTATGGCGGCATGAATAGGTAAGGCGGTGGTACCAATCCGGGCGAGTCGCTGCTAAACTCTACCACCTGTTGTATTCATAGTGTGGGTATTCATGCAAGCTATTAAAAATATTAGCTATACTAGAGGCACGCTGTGATGACCAGTGTGACATATTGGGATAGCGATTTAAATGTCAATTTACTATAGAAAAAAAAACTATAGAAAAAAGTCAAATTCATTTTTTTATTTTCAAGTAGTTCGGCAAGTCATAGATTATTAAATAGTTTTAATTAAACAAAATGTTAACGTTTTTTAAATAAAATAAACGTCAAACTGTTTATCATAGCTTGCCGGAAGCAAAAACCAAAATAGAAATAAAATAAAAACAAAAACCATAATTAGTTTATCACTGACAAATGTTACATTGTTCTTTTTTTAAATGTCTATTTTTAAAATATTTGAAAATTGAATTATATGAATTTCCTAACAGTAAGAAATATACATCATACATAGATTTAAAAGAGGTGTATCACTTTTTAACCTACTTAAAAAACAAGTGTTTGACTCTTGTTTTTTCTTAATATAATTAATTATGTTAATCGATTTCTCTTTCAAGTACTTATAAGGCGGTTTCATTGTAACCAAGTCTAGGATCTAATGATAAAATCTAATGGAAATCAACAAATTTTTTTTCGTAAGTACCTACCCTACCTACCTACCTACCGTGTCAAAAGACGCAACGTAGAATTGAAAACAAAATCGGTTTTTATAGATTGCACTTAAATTATCTATGACTAGCTATGGCACGCGATTTTGCTTGCGTGGTACTTAGCTTTCATAAAAACTATCATCCTCTATTTCCCCCCTTAGGGGTTGAATTTCCAGAAATGCTTAAATAGGTATCTAGTCATTTTAAATATACCTATAGCCTCTGTGGTCTAGCGGTTCAGGTGTTGGACTTGACTGCATGAGGTCCCGGGTTCAAATCCCGGGTCGGGCAACAAAAAGAAAATTTGGTTTTTCCAATTTTCTAATAAAAAAAATGTTGCTCGGGATTGGATATGTGCCCGGTTGGCGATGGGCTTGCCACCTATCACATTGTGGGACTTGGTGTCTTCGGCTAGCCGTGGGTGCCCTGGTTGTGCTTCTGCCTTCCTCTTCGGGAATAAGGGCGTGAAGATGCTTTTTTTTAAAATAAGTAGCCCAGAAATAAAGTTTTATGTTTCTAACTTTAAAAATGACGGTCTTCCATACAAACTTTTAACTCCTATTTCATCCCCGTAGGGGTAAAAATCCCAAAATTCCGTTTTTATTGGGTGTCTACTTAATAAAACGACTTTGCTCACCAAAATTCATGTCTGTGACTATGACAGCGTTTGTTTGGTAATGATGAATGAATATGGATTAAATTTACCTACCTTCCAAATTAACACGATATTTGCGAGCACTATTGCAACAGGGATAGGGAAGGCTTTGAATACTAATTTGAGTTCAAATAATAATAATGAACGGATGGACCCATTTCGATGTCTTTTTGTTTGGAAATTTACGTGGGAGATGGTTCTTAGCTACATTACATTTATAGGTCTTGTCGGGGGTTAAAAATGTTAAAAATATTTAAAAGTGGTAAAAGTGGCAGAACAAGTGTTCTGTCGCTATAAAATCAGTGCTACCCATTGTTGTATTCGAATTCACTTCACACACCAGTAACAACTATCAATTCTATAAGTAATGGTT